>JAUESF010034172.1:0-13940 GCA_032274765.1 Malacoctenus tetranemus | reverse complement strand
ACTTAATTCAATTTCAAAATAAAAGCCTTTCAAAAAGTTTGTTGGGTTGTTTGACATGGGAGATGAACTTTTCTATTGATAAGACCAATTTTTTGAAAAGATTTAAATAGAATTTACATTTTTTACAGTCAAACTAATGAGGTACGCTATTTAGTTCTACTCAGTCTTCAGAGATTTCTCAGTCAATAAGGATTCTCGCTGTGATTTACCTGCAGGAATCTTCAGCAGTGCAGCAACATGAGCCGAAACCTCACTGTCTCACTCATTTGTTGGACTGCATTTGAATGATAACAACGCAAGTTGTGTCAAACCCTCACGCTGTTCTTGTCGCTCCCAGCTCGACAGACTTCTCCTTAACAGGCCGCGGAACGGTGGCCGAGACGACGCTGCCGGTGAAGTTTGTGGTCGCGAGACTGGCGGACCAAAGAGGGGGCGGAGTTTAGGGGGCGAAGGTGGCGGCCGGTGGAAAGAGACTCGGTTGGTTGGAGAGTTAAATGAGTTGTGATGTGAGCGTAGCTTTTCACCTTGACCTGACCCCCCCCACACACACACACACACAACTGTACATGCTCCAAAGCCTCCAGTTCAGACAGAGAAGCAGTAAAGTGACATTAGAAAGGACTACAAGAATTAACTGAACTGAAATGACATCTCAGTGGAACGAATTATGTAAAAAATGAGAATTTAAGCTCCGCACGGGAGAAGAAAAAGGGCCTCAAATAACAATTTGCTTGAAGCAGAAGATAAAAAGTCCAAATGGATTAAAGCTGTCAGTCTTCTTCTTATAGAGTACAAAGATAAGCTTGAATCTAAGGCTCCTCTTCTTCATTTGGGTTTAGGGAAATAAAGGAACGCTCAGTGAAATTCACCTCCGTCCATCCCCGGTGCCTTGAAGTTGGCTTGCTGCACAGCTCACGGTGGCTGCAACAGAGGCTGAGTGGAGCTCTGCTGGGATGGAGGGAGGGATAGGAAGGTATAAAGTCTGGATTAATGAGGCTTTCCTGTGATCCTGTGATCCTTTGTGTTGCGTGGCACGTCTCATGAGGGGCGCCAACTTTCCCAGCTACGCTGCTGTCAGTGTAAACATCGTGTTTCTCCAGAGAGGAATTCAGAGAATGTCGATGCTTGAGTGCTGCAACTTTCTACCGATGGAAGAAAATCTAACACTCAAAATGCATCGTTCATTTCAG
Organism: Malacoctenus tetranemus; assembly: GCA_032274765.1. Taxonomy (NCBI): domain Eukaryota; kingdom Metazoa; phylum Chordata; class Actinopteri; order Blenniiformes; family Labrisomidae; genus Malacoctenus; species Malacoctenus tetranemus. The sequence continues at coordinate 12,750 of JAUESF010034172.1, read as the reverse complement.
CGACTTTAAGATTTAAATGACTTATTGAGAGAAAATTATACAAAAACCATTGAACAGGCACAATTCCTCTTTTAAATTTCGGCACCGATAAAGTTGTCGACTGATCCAATGCGATAAAAAAGCAGCAAGAACGTTGTGTAACTAAAGAGTTTACTCGACTGTTGGTCTTCAGTGGGCTCTTTGTTGCCATGTGCTCCAGCCTCTAGGGGGTGCTGCTTCGCAATTGCCGTGCATTAGCTCATAGCATTAGCTCGTAGCGATAGCTTGAAGGTTTAGCTTCAGTGGTTCATCACTCATGTGTGATGAGACGGAGGTTTGCGCTCCACTGAGTGCTCTTTTTGCAGAGGAAAAGCTGGCTGTGCGTTTGGTGTTTGTAGGCGTAAAAGCATGATTGTGTCTTTTATGCACAATTAAACAAAAGAAACGCATCAAAACGAAGCCTTGAGCATTTTATACTCTCAAACTCACTTTACCAACTTCAGTTCCCTCCAAGTGATGCACGCGTTCCTTGAATGTTCAGCTCATTAGCTGGCAAAATGTTCCTGCAAAAAAAAGTTGGATGATGTTTCCTTCATATTGTTTCAATAAATAAGACAAACACCGACACAGCTAAGTGGGTTAACAAGGGGTTAGCTCAGAAAGCAAAGGCCTATTTCTCCACATGTGGGACACATGTGCTAATCCGACTTTGAAGGGTAGCAAACTGTGAACGGATTATCCAGGGGTCAACCTCTCCCCTGTAATACCTTTGTTGTGCCTCTTAGCTGCTGGAACAACAAGATGATAAATATATTTATGCACATTTTCAAAATGGGACCATTTGAGAGCAAAAACGGCTTGATTTGCTCTCTTCAGCTTCAGGCAGGCGGTGGGTGGGGAGGGGGGGAGACAGTCATACAAACGAGCATCTGTAATTATTACGTTGCCAAGCAATCAGCCTCGTATCCATGATGACCGCCATGGCAACGGTTGTTGAGTGCAGAAGATTCTCTGATTCCTGCACACCCACATGGCACCAATGGAAAAGAGCTGCCCGCTGAGGCAGAGTTAAAATACCGCATTATGCAACGTATTCTGATAACTCCGTCCGCGTGGTGCAGAGGCAGCAGCGCTGCTGTTCAAGCCGGACAAAGACGTCTGTAAATACATCCATCAGGCTCTCTTTGGGCCTCGGGTGATCCGACCACGGCAAGCCGCGACACACGACAAACTTCTATCAAGCCTCGTGCGACCGTTCTGCTATTTTTCCATGAAGAAGAGTTGCAGCTCTGATTTTAAATGACACTGTCGGGCACAGTTTTCTGTGTTGTTGTCCAAAAGCAGTGCAGTGAGGAGGAGGAGGAGGAGAGGAGCTATGGAGAGGCAGTAGTGGGGTCGTGAGGGGGACTGAAGCCTGGAGGGGTAGAGAAAGGTTGAAAACAAAAATGAGGGGTAGAGAGAAGTACGACGGGGTGGTTATAATGGAGACTTATAATAGAGAGATAAATATATTGAGGGATTCAGGGGAGTCCAGCTGGCGCAGCACACCTGAATCTCGTTAGTGTCATCATCCAGCTCTGCAGCAGAGCCTGATAACGAGCAGCTGATTGCAGTCAGGTGTGCTGAAGCTGGGACACACTGAAAACATGCAGGGCTGCGGCCCTCCAGGACCAGGATTGGACACCCCTGGTGTCAAGTAATAGTAAGGGGCTGAGAGAGTATGAGAGGAAAGGAGGTAGAAAATAATACAGTGAACCCTCCTTTATCGTGGGGTTACGCTCCAAAAATAACTTGCCATAGGTGAAATCCGGGGGGTATTAATGGGGGGTAAAGATGGTGCTCCTACCACAGAGGGGTCTCGAAGGTGAGTCCACACTGATATGAGCCTCAGTGGGTCAATGAATCACAAACAGCATTAAATAGTGGACACACCAGCTCCCTGCTGCAGCCTGGTTTACTCTAATACAAGTTTACCCTCTGGTGGACGACTTTGGTTCTGTATGTAAAAACATGCAGTCACTGAAAGGTTCTCGAGTATACAGCTTGAGGAGGATATACATGTTTGAATGTATGAATGTCCTCACAAATCTTTTTATCGACAGCAATTTTGTCCATTTTTACCCAGTTAAGAAAATCTTATGTTGTCTTTAAACAGCTCGTGAAAAAAACCTGCAGGTTTCTGTTTTTATCCTCGAAAAAACACACTTCATTTCAGGCAGTTGAACAGGCAGATTGTAGCTCCCAAACGTGAGGTGATGGTTTGAATGTGCGGGATGCTGAAGGGTTCTTGTCACTGAATGTTTCCCCATTTTTCGCTCTGAGCCTGATGGGTCACATTCCTCCGTGGATCACAGCTCACACAGAGGCAGAGGGGAGGGGGGCAAAAAGCAGCTCCAACGTTTCCTAAAACAGGACTTAAACAAGGCCGTGACCAAACCCAGCACATAAATATAATCATCCTGTCAGAATGGACTTCAAGGAATGAAAATCGTTCCTTCACTTCTGCGACAAATCAGACAAAACAGAGCTGAGACAAGACGACAAACTCGTTGTTCATCAAAAAAAGCAACAGAAAGATTATTGCATGAATGGAAAGTTTACAAAAAGTCATGCATTAAAAGCAAGAAGGTGTCAAGAGCGCGTGCACCTAAATTTATACACTTTCTGCTATTTACAATATGTTGCACTCCCAAGTCACTCCCCAGCCTAAACCTGCTCAACCTGTCCTGGAGGACATGCGGGACTTGCGCAAGAGTCGACAGCAAAGGACGGAGCGTCTGCTCAGGCTGACTTTTCAGTATAAAATCTAATCCTCTAATTGTCCCGCGTTTAGCGTTTCTTTTGGGGGGGGTGGGGGGGTGGCCATGGAGTCACACGCCTTAGAGGACATCGAGGAGCTCATGGAGGACATGGACTACATTCCTGGACACTTCCACCTGGAGCTCAACCTCAACTGTGATCCCGTCGGACCGGTGAAGCTGCGGCACCGAAACACCTACCTGAAGCAGGAGAGCCTGCAAGCGGAGCTGGAAGCGGAGGCGGGATACCTGCAGTACGCCGTGCGAAACCTTCTCGGCCTGCTGGCCTTTCACCTGGAGCAGCTGGACAAAGCTGAGGAAATATTCAGGTGATCAGACGACCAAAGTTTCGGTGTAAACCTGACGGGGATGTTGACAGATGGTGCTTCATTTATCGGCGTAGTTACTCTGGATTTTCTTCACAGGGGTATTTGCAAAGAGGACCCCGGAAACCTCAATGCATGGGCAAACCTGGGCTACGTGTACGACAAGCTGGGGAGGGAGCTGGACGCGGGGGAGTGCGTCGACAAAGTGTCCCACCTCATGGGCATCGATGCCGGCGAGACCTCCCAGGATGAGAGCAGGGTCCTGGCCGCCCGCTGCCTCGCCGAGCAGGCCTACGTCCATCCTTACGACGTGGAGCTGGACAGCGAGGACGACCTGCGGGAGAGGCTAATGGCGGCGCTCACGCTGTACAACAGGGCCCTGGGTTACGGAAGTCATCTGGTAAGATGGGAAAACGAAACAAGCGCTCCTCAGACACAATCTCACATCGAGGTGTGAGGTGGAGCCATGAGACAATGAGCTGAGATATGTTGAGTTACTTATTAGAGCTTAAATTTCCAGCATTTAATTGGCTGGTATTTGTTGTCATGCGGCGTCTGTCATCATCAGGCATCCTGGAAACCGTTCCGTGAGTTAGTACACCTGTAAATTTTACAAAAAGAAGCTGAATCACAGCAAAAGTAATAAAGCAAATTTAGAACCTTTTGTTAAAAATGGCAAATAGAGGAGGATCTTTAATTCTCCCACATAAACTAATGCAGTTGTGATGATGTCTTCCAGATACCTGTGGAAGAAAAACGTAGCTGGTATTTCAAAATGGCAACTATCTATATCAGGTTTGGCCCCCTTGACCTTCAGATTTCAATTGATATCATTATCAAACGGAGCAAAGAAACTTGTTTGTTTGCAACAGGTTGGATGAAATAATCAGGACCGAAGAAGACTCCGAATACTCCAGACTCTCTCACTACAACAAAGGACTCAAACTTCTGAAGGAAACACTGGAATCAGAGAAAACACAACACAAAGGTAAACAGGGTGAACCTGTTCTCTGCTGAAAGTTAGCGTAAGCAATTTGACGCTTTACTATTCTCATAATACTCGACTTCGACTGTGAAAAAGTGTCTTTAGGCAAAACTGTCAGGCTGTGTTGTACTTTGGATGCTAAATTTAATGCTAGCAAGTAGCATTGACCTTCATATTATCATTTTATGCCAAAAGTACACTTTAAAGAATGTTAAATTTTCATGCTAATGAGAGGGACCATGTTGGTACTAAAATTTTAGCATTTAACTTCCCTGTCATGCTAACAGTAGCATTAATGCTAACTAAATAGCTGTTGTTTACATTGGAACTAATGCTAACTAAGATGTTCAGTTTGTTTAGTTTGGTACAAAACTACATGAAGAAATGCTTCAAGTTGAAAGAAGCTGATACTGCTCTCTCCTGTTAGCGTTAGCCTGGTGTTATATAGGCATCATGTTGGAAAGGAAAGACGAGTTTTCCTCGGTGCCCATGTCCGTGCACGACTGTGGCTACTCAGCCTCCGACCCGCTGTCCTGCTATGGAACGGTGAGTTCAGGGACTCGTTTTACGTCTTTCAATACATCTATCCGGTGAGCTAGGGAAGAAAGAAAGTGGCCACAGCTGAACTGCTAGCAGCTAGCTTAGCCTGCAGTCCTGAGGCAAAAATACATACTGACCACAAACACCAAACACAGTCGTTTGATTGACTTCTTGTTTAACTGCCACGCCAGATTCTTCAGCTACACCCTTCATTTAAGCAAACACTTGAAGACACCTTTTATTTACTCGTTTTCTTTTCTGTCCCCAGAAATATTTATTAGTCATCCATTCAAAGCTGCCAAACTTTGCCTCGTGACTCCATATAGCTTGCTGTTTTTATTTCTATCTGTAGTGAAAGTGATCCACGTCGTTTACACCCAGCTGCTAATGTGATTGTCCTAAAAAACTGTATATTTATCAAAAATCATTGACCACATTGTGTTTTATAACATCCCCTGTTGTTCTCTTCACTGGGAAGTGTTTATTATAGCTCACAGCGATGATGCTTCTCATAAATGTGCTACTTGACATTGATGTTTGCATCTTCAGGCAATAAAAATGGCGAGCGGCGATGCGTTCATCCTGAACCTTCTGGCCAAAGTCTTCTTCCTGCTGGGCAAACACGAGATGGCCACAGGGATCTGCAACATGGCGCTCGATGTGCTGCCAGATCCAGAGCTCAACTGGCAGGCTTACTGCACCCGAGCCAAGGTACTGCAGCGGAGAAACGGCAAATGAGCGTGCTCCACCCCGCTCTCGCCATCTGGCGAATACTCCTGAGCTGAAGCGCACTCTGTATTGTTGTGTGAAGTCAGATTACCCAGTAAAAGGTTTTACTCGAGTACAACTGCTGTGGCTCAGGTGGTCGAGCGGGTCGGCTCGACCGACTCTCGATCACCTCTTAAAGGTCGTCACGCGAGAGAATCGTTACTGACCACGTAGACGCACGCTGAGACCGTCCGAGCGACGCGACACCCCACATGAGTCATAGTCCGATTCCTCCAAACCCCCCGGCGTGATTTCTCCAAAAAGCTCAATCTTATTGACCTAAATGTCCGAAAAACGTTGGAGAACCGATCTGATTAGATGTTTTTACCTCGTCAGATCAACATGATCTTGTATATCAGGGACCTGGAGAAGGCCAAACAGGGAGACGGTGGAGTCCCAGACCGGCAACATTTAACCGACGCTAGGAAAGACTTGGACAAGGTGCTGGCCGTACGTCCGTGTCTGCGCACTCATTTGGAGATGGCACAGGTAAAGAAAAAAGAAATACAATAGTTAGAGCTTTATGTTTTGCACAGATATCTCCAGCTGGGCTTCTTCTCTTGTAGCTCCACTACTACATGGGTGTGGATGCACTTCAGGAGACCCTGTTGGTGGACGAGAGTGCGGTTAACAGCGCTCTGGTGAGCCTGTCCCACGCCCTGCAGTTCGAGCTGAGCGACAGCTTGACGGACCTCCACGTGCTGAGGGGGCGCTGCCTCCTACTGAAGGGCGAGGAGCAGAACGCCGCCGACTGCTTCAAGCTGGCCGTGGACTCCGAGCCGCCGAGGAGCCGGGACACCACGGCCCTGCGCTGCCTCCTGCAGGCCCTGCTGGCTGTGTTCGTGCTGGGGGGCCCCGACCCGGCGCCCGCCATCGACCAGCTGGAGCTGTGGGTGCACAAAGCGGGCGAGAAGTACCCGCGGGACGCGGTGGAGGCGGAGCTGAGGTGGCTCTACAGGACGCACACGGATGAGGTCACGGAGCTGTCCAAGGCTCTGATCAGGGCTGGACGGCTGGAGCTGGTGAGGAGGCTCCTGGAAACCGTGGCGCCCAAACAGCCGGCCAAGAAGAGACCCCTGGCTAAATCTTACTCGTGCACATGAAGCAAAGAGAAGAAGAAGAGAAGCAGGCAAGCAGCAAGCCATGAAAGTCTTGACATCATTTCACAAACTTGAATCAGCAGCTGTCGGTGAGCGCCACTTGCAGGGTGGGCAAACTGGCCGTCTGTATTCACCTGTCAATTCTGCAGGTACTACTCAAGGAGAAGTACTCAGCTCCAGTTTGAAGTACATCAGCTCAAGTAATCTGTACTTAAACCTCTCTACCGTTCCCTCAGTTGGTGCAGTACCACTGATGACCAGCAGATGAAAGCGTACAACCTCCTAAGGTCTTGTCTCCTTTGAAAAAGATTTTTGGATCACGTTGCGTAAATTACCAGAAATACTGAACCGAACTGGGACATCCCCTACAACACTGAAACATGTCCATGAAGGAAGGCTTATTTTGACCCATTCAGAGTTTTTGCCGGCTACCTCGAATGTTTGAGTGTATGAAAATGTGTTGATGTGTGCAGAGGAAACCTGGTTAAGCAGGAAAAAAAAGGGAAGGGAAATGTTCATTGTTGAATCAAGCGTAACCTGAAAATGGAATAAAATACCTAACCTAAACGAATGACATAGCACGAGATTTGGGGATTTTTGTGGGTACGATTCAAGCACAATGACCTTCGCAGTGATTTCATGGCAGTTACATAATTGCTGATGTTTTTCTGACCAGTTTCAAGCTGAAGTGGGATCATTTTAAAGCGTCAGCGTTCCAGAAAGACACTTTTTCCCCTCTTAAATTCGCCTCGTGTGTGTTTTTGCTCGACAGGATCTCGATATAGTTTTATGTTTTCAAGCTTCAGCCTCAAATATTTGGTGTTATATTAGTGCACGTTTTATTACGCGGAGTGTGTTTATTTTTCTGCTTAGAAATGCCACAGCAGCCGAGAGGTGATTGAAATGTTTTTTTATTATGTACACACGTTGTGTCTTGACAAAAAAACATCACCAAAGACATAACGAGTCCTTCCCCCTAAACAGAGGAGCAAGTGTTCATACCTGTCCTGGTTGTTTTATTGTGACCATGTAAATATGTGGATTTACGAAATGGGGGAAAAAAACAACACGGACCATGATAAAAACACAAAGTTTGCCTTTTGCAAATGGAAAAAAAACACAATGTGATATTAAGCTGAATTTGAAGGAGACGGTTACGAGACTTGTGTTGATTCAGGCCGACTACAGGTGGTAAAGATCCACTCTACGACTGGCTGTTAGCATGAGGAAGTTTCTTGATTTTTTTCAAAATTCTTCCTAAGAACAGATGAAATTGTACTTGTTCGCATCAGATTTCCTGACCCACTTGTATTCGTTTTTTGAGTCCATGGCGACAGCCGTGTCGCACTGCTGCTCTGGCTGTTGCGGGGCCCAGTTGCTGACGCGGACAGCGCAGTCGTTGATCCAGAACCACAGGTCCAGGAAGCAGCTGTAGCGCAGGCCCAGCCAGATGTGGCGGCTGGTGGCCTTCTTGGCCCTCTCCTCGATCCAGGCCATGTCGTCACAGCTGGTGATGGAGACCAGGTTCATGCTCTTCTTCCTGCAGTGATCTACAGCATCATCCCAGCTCATATTCTTCTGGATCACCTGTGTTCTGTCTGTCATAAACAAAGACACGATTTTAGGACGATCTTGGAGTTAGTGCATGTAGGTGAATCAGACTGAAGGGAAGTGAGATTTTATTTTTTTTACATGGCTACTCTTCATGAGCTCAATCGAGCGGATGAGCAGGGAGGTGAAAGATGGACGTTGGAGGTGATTCTAGTTTCCTCCACATTTATTTCAGAGATCAATCAACTTTAAAGACAATTCCCAGATACGTAATACTTCTGGTACGCACGACTTCTCGGTTGGGAATCATTTGGATGGGATATATTTACTCCATTGAAGGTGTAATTCTCACCCGTGTAGCAGAAGAACGGTTTGGTGTCGCTACACTCTTCAGATGTCCATTTTCCTGAAGGCATTGTCACGGCGACACATCGGCGTTTTCCAGATTTGGTTTGCTTCTTTTCACTATCGCTTTCCCAGTTTGTATAGGAAAGGCTGCTGCCGTCTGACCACATCAATGTTTTTCTGAACAAGCCGATCCACACCTTATTTCCATCAGGCCAGTCCTTTTCTTTGAGGTGGCTGAGCTGGTCGAGGCCACTGACCAGGTCAATGTACTGTTCCCTGCAGTGCTTCCGAGCTTCCCACCAGTTTTTTTCTGATGAAACCGGAACAAATCTTGTCTCATTTTGGTTTGTTCCTGGGAAATGGTGACACACAAAGTTGTTTTAGAAGAACACAAAATCTGATTGCACAGAAGCTGATCCACAGACACACAGAGCCAGCCACATTTGGCTGGTTTGCAGCGGCGATTCAGTTTATTCTCCGTTTGAAAAAAAATGAAGACCTGATGAAAATATTTGACGACTCAGAGCAGAGATTTTTGGGAACAGCCCATAAATTGCTTTTAATTAAAGAAAAAAATGTAATTATTTCAGGGAAGAGCTTTTTTAAAGAGGAATTTTTCCCAAAAAGTGATCAATCAGGATTAACTGGTTGATTTAGGAATCTGAGTTGCCAGCTTTTATCAATAGAATCAGCTAAACTGCAAATGAGAAATTCCTTCTGTGAATAAAAAAAGACACTTTGAGACAATTCTGTATCAGACAGAAAATATACTCATATCCAGCAGCAATACAGTGAATCTGCATCGCTACCTCATCGTGATGCATTCTCACCGTTGTAGCAGATAAATGGGTTTGGCTGTGAACAGAAAATGTCTGCCCACTTGTTGTCTTTGTTCATAATCACACAATTCTCCAGCTTGCCATCAAGAACAAAGTCCGGCTCATTTTTGTCCCACTTGTCATCATCGAACTTCACCCCAGGGAGGGACCACTGCCATTGATCTCTTGATCCATTGTTCTGCAACCCGATCCAGGCTTTCCTTTTGACAGGTCCAGTTTGGAGGAGTTTCGTTGTGAATGCGGCATTTGGCACCGTGGCCAGGTTTGTGTGCTTTTTTTTGCAGTACTGTAAGGCTTTGCCCCAAGTCTTGCTTTCACTGATGAAGTGGTACTCGTGGACTTGACACACAAAGAAGAAAGACTGACCTGGAAACAAAATATGGACAAACAGGACGATGGATTCCGGGAGAGGGGGGGAGGGGGGGGTGGCAACCATTTGCGTGCGGTGATCTGCTGAGACGGTTCACTCACCCATCAGCAGCAGGAGGAGGAGGAGGAGACCCCGCTGCATCTTTGCTCCGTCCGACGAAGCTCAGGCGAAACAACGTTCAGTCTGGCAGGAGATCTGCCAAACGACTTCCAAGACCAACGTGAGACATATGGTATTTGAAACAAAAACCACCAACTTAGAAGAACTCGGAGCTTTTTCATCAAAAAGAGAGAGTCACAGCGATGGTCTGTCGAGCAACTTAGAATGACGAGAAGTGTTTGTTACCAGGAGGTCGTGTCCACGGACGAGTCGGCTCGTCTGCTGGCAGGACCGAGCGATTGAGGCTTGGTGGTGACCTGCAGCGATGGAAAGCAACATGCCGTGTTTTAGGAGCGTGAGGCCCGAGAAGGAATAACCTGACGAATCGGTGGAGAGGGTTTTTTGTTCTTTTTTTGCCCTGCGACCGGCAGGAAGGCACCGCTGTCACGACCTGTGTCCACCCATCACGTGTTTTCACTGTCTGGTGTCATAGTATAACCTGTAGTCTGTCACTCCTAGTTAGAGCACACACCCGCTTTTAACATTCCTATGCATTCCTCTTGTTTCCTCGGTTCCCTGTCCTCCTGTCTCTGCCCCTCACTGATTAGTGTAGATCAGCTGCACCTGGTGGGGCGGATACTTAAGGGTGTGTTAGTGGGTGTCTCGTTGCCAGTTTGTCTGTGTGTCCAGGCCAGCATTCCCTGTGGGTCCAGGCCAGCATTCCATGTCTCCCCGTGTGTCCTCCTGTTGCCTGCCAGCATTCCAGTGTTTCATGTCTCCCCGTGTGTTCCCCTGTTGCCGACCACCTGCACGACCCTGAGCTTGGACCTTCCCCCGGACTGACTCCCTGGTATCAACCACAGCCTGTCCCTGTCGCCTGTCCTCTGCTGTTCACGTCTGCTGGCTCTGGCCCCCGTCTGTCTCCTGACCACGTCTCCGCCTGTCCTGACGTCTCCGCTGCCTGCCTGGGGTTGTGCAAATAAAACATCACTGAACACGACATTGCTCTGGCGTGTATTTGGATTCAGGTCCTCGTGACAACCGCGGAGAGGCCAAGGAGACGCGTGGGGCTCCGCAGCAGCATGTTTCTTCTCTAAAGTCTTTTTGAATAAGCTTTTGTTGCAAATTTTATGCCTGGTCACTCTGGGAAACGTCGCGCCTGTTTCACGTGACTGCCTTTTTCGTTGTCTCGTCAAGCTTTCCAAAAACAACAACAACCAAGACAACGAGAAATCACATTTTAGTGGAAATTGCAAATATGAACTCTGTGCTGAGAAGCACGAGTTGAAAAGCGCTGAACAAACAGGTCAAAGTGGGAATCTGCTCACCTGGACGGGAACGTCTCCGCTCCTCGTCTGGCTCTGAGGCGTCTCCTTATAAACTCTGTGAGCTCTGCAGCAACACAAGCAGTTTTTTCATGTCATTTGATGCCGCTTCACATCAGCATTTGGATATTCAAACGCAAACATTTACATGTGACAGTTCGGAGAACAGGCGAGTAAAGTTCTGTTGACTCTTTACTCAGGAAAACTGGCTGGTCTCATTTGAATGTGAGGACCATCATCACCATCATCATCATCATCATCACCATCACCACCATCAGCAGCAGCAGCAGCAGCAGCAGCAGCAGCAGCAGCAGCAGCAGCAGCATCAGTGTTCCTGCTGGGCCTGGTGAGATGACCCCTTCAGGGTGAAACCGGATGGACAAACATTTTGATCTCAACATTTGAAGCATTTAACGATAAAATGAAGTTTTTTGACCAGACAGGTGGTGACTCATGAAGCGGTTTTAGGCGCGTAGTTGACGTGCAGCGTGTCTGAAGGGAAAAGGGGAAGTTCGAAGGGAAATTAAGCTGCTCGACACGTTGCCTTCACTCCTCTCTTTGTTGTTGTTGGTGGGTTTTTTTTATAATCTTGCTGTAACCAAGCATTTACTGAGAACTCGCACACTTGATGAGTCAGGATGAATTTCTCAGCTTCAGTGAGCCCCATTCATGCGCCTTCACCCTTCACTGTTTGTTCATTTTGTGTTAAAAACACACGTCTGCTTTGGATTTTTTTTGGATGACTATTTTTCTCCCCAAATTTTCTGGAAGTTTCTGCATATTTTTACTTCGAGTCATTTTAATTTCATTTAATTTTGATTTCATTAAGTTTATTTATTTTATTGAGACAAGAAAAAAAAGCAAAAATGTGTTGGGTTTATGTTTCAATTACATAATTCTTTGGTGTTGCCTTTGTCTCCGAGCTGGTCCCTGACTTTCTTCATTGTCTGACAGGTTTTTTCCACACCTGCATCCAAATAAACAAACGAACACCCTCTTCACAACACGCCATGTTTTCTTAACGCGTCTCCGTGTGGAACTTCAGGTTCTGCAGCATTGCTTTTTCGGCCACGGCGCTGAATCATGTGTCGAATGCCACTCCTCTCCCAACAAACCTTCTCCCGCAGCTCTGTGAGGTGACAACAGGGAGCCCGGTGTCAGCAGGTAAGATTTCACCTCGTTGTGTTTTAACAGAAAAAACCAAAAGAAAACCTGGGAGATTTGTATTGAATTTCGAGCTCAGGAGAGATGCTGTGATTGGGATTGGATCACGTGATCGTTCCTTATTTGTAAGATACAACTGACTCTTCTCCAACAAATCTGCACTTTGGCCTTTCTGCCGGCTGACTTTACGTCTCTGCCTCGTGTCGTCGTGGCTTCATCTTAATGACAAAACACTGGTGGCAGAGAAATCGATGCACACGAGGATAAATGCAAAGAGTGACGATTTCATTTTGAACATGCGTAGTTTTAGGTCAAGAGATGAAAAGTGTGTTTCTGAGACGCAGTTTAGTGTTACGGTGCCGACAAGGTCACACAGCCTGCAGAGCTCAGAGTGCACGATGGTCATGTATGCAGTTGATTTAGACACACACGCACGCACGCACACACACACACACACACACACACGCACACACGCACACATACACACACACACACACATACACACACACACACACACACACACACACACACACACACACACACACACACACACACACA
>JAUESF010034142.1:0-20360 GCA_032274765.1 Malacoctenus tetranemus | reverse complement strand
TGTGTGTGTGTGTGTGTGTGTGTGTGTGTGTGTGTGTGTGTGTGTGTGTGTGTGTGTGTGTGTGTGTGAGAGAGAGAACTGGCCTATTTTCAATGGGTCTCAGACTAAAGTGATTATACTACAGTCTCCATGCTCATAGTTGAAGGACTGGGGCGTGTTTTGTCTGTTTAATGCACTGTCAATGAATTAATGAATAAAGGGATCACCTTAATCTGACCCCCCCCCCCCCTCCTCCCCCTCTGGAGCTAAGTCGCCCATGTGGGCACACTATATACATTGGCGTGAGATAGGCGGCCCCCTAATCTGCACCACAACCTAATGGGTCTATATGCAGCTATGGATCATCAGGGAAACAGCAAATGACAGGACGCTGAAATCAAGACGCCGCTTCAGGACTAATGTAGCAGGAGCAGCGTGAGCACGTTGGGAGCGACCATCCAGCTCCACGCATCTAATCTGAGGCATTAGCAACAACAACAAAGGGACGAACGACGGGACGTATATAGAAACGTCCTGTTGTTTATCTCCCACGTTATGATTCAGTCTCCAAGAAGCAAACAACTTCATGTACATGAGAAAAAAATAGAGTGCAGGATGCTGGATTTACTCTGACCTGCATGACTGAGAATACACACAAATCTGGATTTTATTTTTTATTTTTAATTTTAATTTTTTTCATTTTTACAGGAATCTAAATTATTCAGGAAACTTAAAAAAATATATCGATAGAAAAACAGAACAATTTATTTTTTACACCAAGTACAGTCGGTCATTTTTTTTTTTAGAAATAATTGCAATATTTTGAGTTAATTAAAATGTGTTACCAAAAAGTTGTTTGTTTTTTTAAATTATAGTTTATTTACTAAATTTTATAAATTTGGAATATGGAGGAAATAAACTCTCTCCATCTTCTTTTGACTGTTTTTTATTGTTGTAGTTAATTTTGTTTTGTCTTTCAGAGTGAAAATTACAATTACAGTTTGTAATTTGTGAATTTTTCTCGTACTCAGTCGACAAATAGTTGATCAATCCAGAGCAGGGTCACTGCTTTGTTTCCTTTTCTGTGTCTGTTTTTCTTTGTGAGACACAAAATATCCAAAATGTTCCTCTCAAGCGTGGAAAAATATAAAGCTTTTGCTTCTTGAAAACACTGCATGAGTCCAAAATAGAAAAGAACAGTAAAGGGCAACATCAGCTGTTTGAACTATAGCATTATTACTCCACTCTGGTTTCACTTGTAACTTTTTGTTTGAATACGTGTTGAAGTTTTCTTCAACATTCACCTCAAATTTACACTTTTGGGCCTGTGTGTTTGTGTGTGTGTCTGTGGACGTGTTTTTCTGTGTTTGTGGGAGCGTAAATTTTGTTTCCTGACCGACACAGAAGCACTTGTGTCAACGTGGGGACGGAAACGGCGTCTGCAAAGAGGGAAGTCTCTCAACTTTGGGACCACCACCAAAAGTTAGGATGAGTTAGGTTTTAGTTTGTTATTTAGTACTGTGTGTGTGTGTGTGTGTGTGTGTGTGTGTGTGTGTGTGTGTGTGTGTGTGTGTGTGTGTGTGTGTGTGTGTGATTAGATACATGGAGGCCCACTGCGGAGCGCTGCCCTGAGTGCTCCGACCGATGATTGGCCGATGCTCCACAGTTTCCTCTCTCTCCGCAGGTCGCCGGCCTTTTCAAGACCTGCACTGTCAGAAGTCGTTTGTGCAGTATCTTGTCAAGGACACACACACACACACACACACACACACACACACACACACACACACGCACACGCACACGCACACACACACACTAGACTCAATAGAGTCAAGCCCTCTATCTTGTCATTCCGATTGTATGTTCAGTCATTGACTTCATGCGTCCTGTAAACGGCCTCCAGTTTTTAAAGTACTGGTCCCACTCTGGCTCCTTTTTGTTCCAGTAGTGTTGGTTAGATTTTTCCAGCACTCTCACACATGCCGGCGTGCACACAAGCAAAGGCATCAGCAGGTGGCGCCAAAGCCCAACTTTCCACCAGTGCGCTCAGCAGCAGAGGGAGAAGTCCGGTCACCTGCTGCCTGTTTGTTCCTCACCGGTTCTGTTTCGCCCAGTCGACCTCCATGTTTCCCTTTTTGAGGAAAAACACGATCACATGTCTCTATTGACCCTGTTACCATCAGCATCTCCACTGCTGTTTACTGCTCAACATCTCTTAGTTTATCACTGCTGATCATAAACATTCATGCAGGTCGGCTGCTGAATTTTCATCCTAAAAAAACCTGAATTCATCAACTTTTTTTCCTCCCAGATTGTGTGAACGATGCAGGAATCCACCGTCAGATGGCACAGCAGTCAAACGAATGCAGCCTCGGAAACACACCACCCTCCCTCCGATCCTGTCCAGCGGTTGTCATGGCAACAGGTATGCGTTACCATGCCTCCTGGAGGGATTTGCTTTTCCCAAGGTCCCCGGCTAATACCTGATTAGGTCGATGTTTGCGGTAGATCTTGTCATCGCTCCTAAACTGCAACAAACCGATGATGCTCTGATATAGTTTGAAGATCCTTTAATTGGATGTTTACATGTTTTTAATTGATTTTTTTTAAACAAAGGCACAAAGAGGATGCGCATCAACTCACTTTGTGTCCGACGGTGACATTTTAATCCGTGCACAGAAATCTGCGTGACCTCCAAAGTATTTAATGATTCATATGAACTTGACTTGGAGCCATTTCACCCTCGTCTTCATCATACTGCCACTTTTTCTCTTTTTTTCCCCCCCTCTCTGCTTCTCCACTTCATGAATAATGCGTGAGGTTCAAATTATTCCGGCTGCAAATGTCTCCAACCCTATTAGCCTGGTAATTACATGTGTGATTTAAGTCAGGGGGAGCGAATGGCAGAGGGGCAGCTTAAGGACGGAGCGACGGACGCCGAGCTGGGATGTGAAGACGAGGGTGAGAGTGAGAGCAAGCACTCGTAGAGGGCAAACCTCCGCCGATACGTCTGTTCACCTTTCTAGCTTCGACCTCTTGCAAGTCGGACTCTCTTAAAGGGCCACGCGCTCTAAGAGACGCCACAGAGATCTTCGTCATTCTGGATCACCTGACGATCGGACCACCGGAAAAATTGTGTCACTCGTTCCTCGGATCACCCCTGAACCATCCGGCTAATCTCATCAAGACTCTTTGGCGTTTTCTCGCTTCGAGAGCACGTCGCCCTGGTCGACGTGATCACCCTGATGATAGCAGCAGCTAATGAGGAGCGGCTGACGAGTGACGAGGTGACAGGAAGCAGAGCAGGAAGTCACAGTGAGGGTGTTAATGGTGGATGGAGTCGCCAACACACACGGAGATGTCTGAGATGGGGGCGTCTGGACCGGAGAGGAAGAGAGCGGCGAGGCGGTGAAGCATTCGAAACTTGAGCTCTCTGCTCTGACCAAGCAGACAAAGTGAGAAGCTTGGACCCCCGTAATTGGCTTGCCCCCCTGACCGATTTCAGCGGCGGGTCAAACTCTGCCATGATAAATGAGTGTTTATGTGCGACGGCTGATCTCGGTTCATCCGGCCGTGCTCACAAACTCGCAGTTTGGATTCCCGGCAGCTCGAGTCGTTCGTCCATCCGTCCACCTTCTCAGCTCTGTCGAGGCAGCTGAAACTGGGCCCTGCTGAATGGCTGCGTAGATCCTCAACAGTTTGCCAGATATTACGTGGGAGAGCTACAGTCACACTGTGAGTTTAGCATTCTGAATCAACCAAACAAAGTAGCCTTCTATCAGTGTTTTGACAACATTGATTTTAATTTCTTTGCGGGTTCATGTAAAACTCACTTATTCTGTCTTCTCACATATGGAAACTATATCAGGTATTGACTGCTAATGGTAATGTCGTCAGCATGGCGACGGCTCACTTCACCGCCTCTTCTTCTTTCAATGATTTTCCTCTGGTTTGCTTACTTCTTTGTTTCCCCACAAACAAGCCAGTCTAATAAAGCCACGTCGGCCACCAGCCTCCAGCTTCAGATGATTGTTTACCTTTGTCTCCAGTGAGACACAGAAAAAAAATGGCGTCCCTGGCAGTGAAGGAGGTAATTCACTCTGGTTTGGGGCTTTCCAAGCATTTTCGCC
Organism: Malacoctenus tetranemus; assembly: GCA_032274765.1. Lineage (NCBI taxonomy): Eukaryota > Metazoa > Chordata > Actinopteri > Blenniiformes > Labrisomidae > Malacoctenus > Malacoctenus tetranemus. Next base: position 16,251 of record JAUESF010034142.1, on the reverse strand, counting down.
TGCAGCGATCCGTCCACTAATGCAGCTCCGTCAGCTTTTCAGCAGCTCCGCTGCGTTTTTTCCCCCCGGATTCGTACTTTCTATTTAACGAGCAGAACTGTAATCAACCCTCCAGATGCACGGAAGCTAATTTTCCGTCTCATTTTCACTCTTCAGCGACTGAAAGAGCTTTTAGGTTACTTAGAGTTTCAGCACCATTTGTAAACAAGGTGTTTTGGGCTTATTGATTGATAACAGGCCCTTCAGACGTTCAACAAGGCTCTTGTACTTAGACTCAAGGTCTGTTGTGTTGTTTTGGGTAATTGCAATTTTTCTTTCTTCCCCGTCTTTGAATGACATCGCAACATCGGGGAGACGCATAATTTGGAGGCTCCGGTTTGTCTGACAGTCAAGGTCTTCCTGGCTATTAACAGGGAGGCTCACAGAAGGTTTGAGGCGCCATTATCGCATCATTGTTTATTCTCCCCTTTTTTAATAAATAAATACTACAAAAAAATAAACAGCAGTTCAAGAAAGAGAAACATTTTTTTTTCTTTTTGTTGTGTTTTTGATATCATAAAAAAATGAAAATAATACAAAAAAATTAAATTTTGTCTTTTTTTTCAAAATACTAAGACAATAAAAAGTAACATGTTGATTTAAAAAATACTGTCAAAAATATAATTTAAAAGTTTAAAGAAAAGAAAGTAAAAGACAAAAAAATGTAATAACAAATAATTCTTTATAATTAAAGAAAAAATGTAAAACTTAAGAAAAACGTTTGTTTTTCTTTCAATTTTACTCTCTTTTCAAATTGAAGAATACCTGATACTTTTATAAGTACAGTTGTGTCAGTAGAGGCGAAGACCTTGGAATAAAAGCGCATGCAGGAATTGACTCTGATGGTATTTTTCTTCCTCACTGATTTCACATCTCCTGTAAAGTGAATGCACATAATTGATGGTGACCTTGGCGTCCTTCAGTGTGACTGATGCCGGTCCACGCTGCTCATGAATGTGGTCACTTGGAGAGATGGTTTGAAAAAAAAAACCCACCTCGATGACGTGTTATATCAATAATCAACACGTTACTCAGGAGAAACGGGTCAAGTGATTCTTTGTCAACCTGGGAAATGTTCTGTATTCAGCCTCCTCCTGCTACATTTCCAACGATTTCCAATCGGTCGTCGTGAGAAAAGCGATATCAGTTCCACTGCTTCCACCTCAGTTCAGTGTCGTGTGCATGCGTGAGAAACATTCTGAAGGAATCTTTGTGTTTTATATGTTTACTTTTTGGCTGCAGCAGCAAACAAACAAGTCTGTCCACATTCAGGACAACTCCAAACGTTAAGAAAGAAACAAGTAATTCAGTTTCAGTCAAGATCTGGTGATCCAAAATCATGAAAAACACCATTTCTGGAGCCTGTTAGAAGCGTGTATTGCCCTTTAAGAGAGACTGGCGTCTTTGTGGAGGTTTGCGCTCTCCCAGTGTTACGATCTTCTTGGTTTTTCCGTTTAATCCATAAACCGTTCTTGTTGCTCTCAGCCTGTGAGTGATTCTGAGATGTTTCAGTCATTTCAGGATGATTTAGAATTAGGGCGGCGAGCGTGCCACGGCGCCCAGTCGTTTGTCAAAGTCCCCTCGGCTCGACTTCGGGTGTTTAACCACCGAGCTAATAGACGTCACGCGTATACACAAGTGATGCACTGAATCATAGATCATGATTTGCAGTCTTGATGTGTTTGCAGGTGTGAAAAAACACCTGCGGTTTCCTCAACCTCCCTTCGTCGTTTCCGTCGTTGAGAGCGAGCGGCGTGTGTGCGTGCGGGTCTTCGGAGAGACGTTCGCCACGCCGCAGCTCGGAGTCAATATTCAATTTGGAGGCTCAGATGTGGAGCAAGTTTGCGATTGATGTTGCACGTGTTCCTGTCAGATGCCCGGGAGAGATTGATGCACAGTGAGCACCGGACGGGGACTTAGTCTTTCCTATCACGGCTGTAACTGTTGTTTAAAGGCTGGAGCCCTTCACTGGTGTGGGGCCTTGTGCTGTTAATTCAGCAGAGTCATCAGTTAGGGGAGGGGGAGGGGGGGCTGTTTGAATGGATAATGCTTTAATATGCAGTGAAGGTCCAGTCTGCAAACACTCTGGCCCCAAAGTCTTGTATGAATCCATTCGTCCTTCCATCCGTTAATCGTCCGTCGTCGCACCCTGATGACAGACTAATGTCAGGGTCCCGTGCACCTTCCACGCTCGCTTGTTTTATCACATCATCGCCGCCTTTGTCTCGAGATAGCACCATCGATGTCCTCCGGCGCTCTCCCAACGATCGCAGGACGTCACAGAGGCAGGAACGCTTCTTAGAAAACTCACCACGCTCTCACCCGACCTCAGGCTGACTGTTCACGGTGACGCATCCTGACGCTTTACTCGGAACTGAGTAGAGCGGTTACCTTTTCCTTGAACCTTTAAAGGAATAGTTCACCCAAACAATGGTGTGCCTTCATTTTCTACTCCCCCCCCATGCTGAACAACACTCTGAAGCACTTTTCTGACGTCTCAAATGCAGCTCGAGATCTTTTAGGTTTCTTGTTTTCTGCCCACGTTCAAATAATGGAGATCCCTCGCGCCTGAGTCAAAAACGTCCATAAAAGTCCACAAAAACGTGTCAATCTTCTTCCATACTGCTCGTCCAATGTAATCCAAGTGTCCTGAGTGGGGACCGTCCATTATTGACTTGCAACGAAATCATTTAGAATGTCTTTAGTGCCTAAAAAGCTGTAAATAACGCTTCCTGAATGTGCACACCTGTGAGTTCACGACACTATGGAAACCGTGGCAGACCAAACCACATGAAAGTGCGCATTCAGCATCTGCTGTGCCGATAATGCAGACTGAAGGCACATCATTGTTTGGGTGTGCTATCCGTTTAAGAGGTTAAGACAACATTTGGAGGGTTTTGTTTGTTTTTGTGGGAAAAAAAATGACATTTTTCTTTGAGAAATTGAGACTCATGAAAGAAGCTGAGGTATTTCTCAATGAGAAGAAGGTAAACACACACACACAGGAGCGAGGGTGCAGAGGTTGAACCTGTTGCCTCACAACGAGACGACCTCTTGGATCACTCGTTTCTCTGCAGAGCTTGCATGTTCTCCCTGTGTGTATACATAAACTTCACATTCACTCCACCACCTCGCAACTTCAGCTTCAACTGAAGCAGCTGAAACAGTTAGCATTATCGGCTTTCAGTAAGGAGAGGTAGCTTTAGCAAAGTGTGTTCACATTTTTACATTTTGTCTCGTTCAAATCGGTGCAAACAGATGCACGTTTGGACCTAACGACTGTTAACGTGACTCTGAAAAAAGGCCACTGCAACTGTCACCTCAGCTCTTGCCTCCTATTCAGAGAGAGCAGATAAACTAGGCCACAGCAACGCTTCATAACCCTTAATTGCCGCGACACCTCGCACTTTGTCTTGCAGGCTGACAGCAGTCGGCCCTGCGGGCTGCTCGCTGCTCTGCAGCAGTGTGCCGGCACCGGCGCAGCCCCCTGGGACCCCGAGACTCAGCTGCAGGTAAGATGAGACGCGTCCCTAAATTTAGTCGCTTGTTGGGGCAGAAAGTGAAAAGCTCCTGAAAAACACTGAACTCTGGTTGTTGGCCAGGACTTGTGCTGCTGTCGTTTCCTTCGGAGCAGCAGTGCATCTTCGTCCAACTGGGTGTTTTATTTTCTTATCTTCCTGAGTTGTCTTTCACCCGTGGCTTCCTGTAAATCTTCGCCGGACCACGATTGTTTTGTTAAGCCGCGGAGATTAAACAACCAGAAGCTATCGCAGGTAATTAGCTTGCTCGGGCTTTACTGTCACCGCGCCCGTGCTGATAAATGAAGGAAGGGGGGGAAGCGTCGCTGCGGCCCTCCCAGCAGCGCTCTGAAGGGGATTATCACCGACGTTTCAATTCAGCACAATCCTGCGCCAGACACTGGGGGAGCGCGCCAGCACAAACAAGCGTTTTGCAACAACTTCATCAAAATGTTGCTTCGTTTTCTTTCGGCCACGTTCACGTTTTGTCCCTCGTTCATTTCCCAAAACAATCTCCTCATTTTTAGCGTCGTTAATTCACTGTAACGTTTCATGTCTGTTGCTGTGACACATCACAGCTTCTGTCTGACGTTGCTTCCATTAGTGGCAGGAAGATCCTCTATAATCTGCACATTAGTACTTTTTCAAAGCAGATGCTGCTAATGCTAATCAGAGCGCACAGTGTGTACAGACTAATGCTACAGCTGAGATAACACGCAGACAGCTTTTTAGGAGAGGGAATTGATTGCTGCTATTCCAGGCTGCTCATGCTGATCACATCAACAGTGTAGACGGACTTCTGCTAATGCAACAGCTGGAACAAACTTCCAGTTCGCAGACAGCTCCTACAAAGGAGAACGAACTGCTGTTTGAGGCTGCCAATGCAAATCACATTTACTGTTCATGCGGGCTAATGCTGATGTAGCAGCTCAGATAAACTACCAGTACACAGACTGCTCTGAGGAGATGTTAACTGCCATTCCAGGCTGCTCATGCTAATTACATCAGCTCTGAATACAGTTTTTTTTTTACTAATGCTACAGCTGAGATAAACTACCAAGGCGCAGATGGAACAGACACCTCTCAGGAAAATGAGCTAAAAGCTATTCCAGATTGCTTATGCAGCCAAGCTGTATGTACAAACTGATTCTGATGCTACAGCTTAGATAAAGAGCCAAGTCGCAGGCAGTTCTTAGGATGGATTGTTAACGGCTGTTGGAGTCTGCTAATGCTGATTCACCAGCCATTGTGAATACCGACCTGAACCGTGATGCTAATCTGTTGAGCGACCCCTAACCTGACTTTTCGTTTCACTTTTACCATCAAACATTCTGTTGTTTACTTTTTTCCTCAAACACTCGGGACGTTGATTTCTTTCCACTGTGTGCTGCACAGTGGCAGCCCCCCCCCCCCCTCCTGACTGCCCACTCTCTCTCTCGGGTGTCTCACTCTTAAATTTGATGCATCTGTCATCATCACGCTGTGGCCCAAAAAAACCCTGACAGCCAGCTCCTTGTTAAAATCGGGACCGCTGGAGCGGGCAGACGCGTCCTCGGTGAAGATAGACAGGACGGTGGTCCTCCAGGACTGGAGACAGGACGGTGGTCCTCCAGGACTGGAGACAGGACGGTGGTCCTCCAGGACCGGAGACAGGACGGTGGTCCTCCAGGACCGGAGACAGCATGGTGGTCCTCCAGGACCGGAGACAGGACGGTGGTCCTCCAGGACCGGAGACAGCATGGTGGTCGTCCAGGACCGGGATCGGACAGCGCTGCGGCGCTGCCTGATCAGAGTCTGATAAACCAACTGGCTGTAAAAATGTGACAGCTTCATCCAAGCCGTCACACCAATCCTCTCCACTGGGCACACAACAGCAGGTGCTAACGACGGCGACGGACACGGGTCAGGATTCCTGTTTTCGTCACTGTCACGGAGCTCCTCCTCCTCCTCCTCCTCCTCCCCCGCTGCCGCGTCTCCTTCCACTCTCGCTCTTGCTCTCTTTCGGTGACACGTGCTGGCGCTTTCGCCGGCCTGAGCGCTGGTGTTGAATGATTCATCCTGCTCCGACACCCCGAGAGACGGAACCCACGATCCGGAACCTGCGATCCGGAACCTGCGATCCGGAACCCGCGATCCGGGCGCGAGAGACCATCGAAATGGAGAACAGAGCAGGAACTTTTCAGAGGGGGCGTCGTTCCTCCTCGGCGTTGCGACGCACTGTTTTTGAGCCCGTTTTTGCACACGTATGAAAATGTTCACGGAAAGCAGTAACAACTCGATGTTGGACGACGGATTTGAAAATTAATCCTCTCCAAAATGAGACGAAGGGTCTAAACCCCCCTCCCCCCCCCAATGACGTGCTGCGTCTTCTCCCACATTCGGGCTTCACCCCCCTCTATTGTCTTTTTCTCTCCTTTTTAATGTGTCGCCGCTCGCCAGACAGCGTGCTGGTGGGGGTGCCTGTTGCCATGGTTACCTCACACGTGTACACACATCATTGCCGTCGCGGCCTCACTTGAGCCATTCGCCACATGATGTGGATGTAGTGGTGTTGAGTTGGAAGGGAAGGCTCGTGGGGGAGAGAAGTGATCGGAAGAATAAGGAAGTGGCGTAAAGAAAGAGTGATGATGGAAAGAGCAACGACGTCCTGCAAAAAAGCACAAAAGATTGTGTGAGTGAGTTTGAACCCTTTGGCTTCCCGTCTCTTCATTTGGTCGACTCAGTGAGCGCTTATCAAATAGTCCCATTTTTTTTGATGATTTCTTCTCAGTGGGATGAAACCAATTTTCCCTTTATGATGCCAAATATTTAATTTCAATTATTTGTTGCAATTCAATTTTTTTTAAATAATTTAATTTTCTAGTAAGTCAAATCCCGTGAAAATCTTCTACTTAAAGGTTGAATATGTAGGATTTTTATTAAAAGCTATTTTAAAAATTAAAAAAAAAACAAAAAAGACGTTTAGAGGGGTGTTATATTGTGATTCCTTAAAAAAATATGTTTCTCCTGAAAATAATTATAATAAAAGTTTTGACAGGTTCAACGATGGCGTTGTTTACATCTACAAGCCGCCAGTTACGGTCTCTATTCTGGCACACAGCTCGTCTCTTGGCAACACACTGGATGGAATCATTTTTCTGCTGTTGCAGCTACAACCTAGAAACACTAGAAGTCGCTATGGTGTCTGTATTAACCTTTAAGTATGTAAAACAATTTTTTGAATTTAAAAAAATCAATGTTGATTTAAAAAACACTTTTTTGATTTTTGATTTTTTTTTTCCTTTTTCAGATTTAAAAACAAAAAATTAAATTTAATAATAAAATGAATAATACTGTACTTTATAAATCTAATTGAGGGTTGTTGGGTTGAATTCTGTGATTAGAAAATAATTGGAAAGTTAAAAAAAAGAGAGAATGATATTCCAATGCTGTTGTTCCTACTCGAGTATTTCAGTATTCAAACAGTGCTGTTTCTTTGGAGTGAGGAGTGGGACTTCAGCCTGAAACTAAACACCTCCAGCGGCTCGTTGTGCTCCTTAATGATTTTGTGCTGGGAGTGCTTCGTCCTGCTTTAGCAGGCCGCCTCCATCAGGGAATACCGCTTCCATTAATGGCTGTAAACGTCCGCAGCAGTGCTCAGGTAGGTGCGACGTGTCAAAGTGACTGACGTTCGCACGGATGGCCGGACTGGAAACATTACCCACAGCGTCACGCCGCCTCCCCCACTGCCTCCCCCACCGCCTCCCCCCTCTGTTCCTCCCTGTGTCCCTCTGTGGCTCAGCCTGGACGTTCCAGTTCACATTCTTTGAGGCTTTTTCTTAGGAACCTGTCGACAGACGCCCAGACGAGTGTGTGACTGTGGTCCTTTATGTAACACACAGTAACTTTATCTGATCCCACCAGACAACTTTCAGCTGCCGCGAGTATCGATGAGCCGTGAACCGTCCGTGACTAATCGTCATCTTTGGATCACTTTCGATAGATTTTGACGTCCGTACAGCAGCAAGAGATAAAACTGTGGTAGTGCTTCTCCCTGTTTGACCAATCACTCCTTGTTATTTTCAATTTTCAGACTATATTTGAAAATGTTTCATTAAATCTGACTTGGACCCATTCAGTTTTTTTCTCCTGCTGTCTTTATGGGAGGAGCTTACGTGGCTAACAGCCAATCACGCAACACCGTGACTTCTTTGTTGTTATTTGCTGTTTGCTGCTGAGCCTCGATGATCTGACGTTGACCTGCACGACTCACACGTCGAGCAAAAATGTCGTTTTCCCACATTTGATTCTCCTGAATCATTTCGAGTCCCTAAACTTCCGCTTCCTCTCTTTAGTTTCCCTGCAATCGTCAGCTGATTACCTTGTGCATCTGCCACCTACAGGCCTGGAATACGTACTGCAGCATTTTTCACCAAAAATGGCTTCGTAAAGCTTTTGCCATTTGAATATCATTCATTTAGTTTCATCATCCATTTCATCGGCCTCCATCCATCATGGTCCAAAGGTACCATTTTCTGTCGTGTTTGAATTTAAGCTTCACGTTCAGTTCTCTTGTGATGAAGCGCTGCAGCACTGCGTGATGTATATCGATGCATTTTCTTTGTGTGATAAGTGAACGTATGAGGCCAAGGAGCTGGAAAAGAGCCTGTCAGATGGGGGGGGGGGGCGTGTGGGCAGTTGGCGTGATTCATGAAAAACGACCCTTCTCTTCATTGAACGATTGATGCGCCGCTGAGAGATGAATGCAGGCCCTCCTTCCTCACTTCACTCTCTGCTCCTCTGCCCTTTATTTATCCTCTTGGCAAGATCCGCTTTTGATTAGTATGTCTTTGGGAAAATTAGTTGTCGTTCCACTCTCGAGAGCCCACCAGAGAGCCCGTCTGTCACTTTTACATTTACTAACTCTAATTATGGGCTTTCGACTCATAATTTAGTCTAATTTATGAGCTGTGAATCCTGATGCCCCGCCTGTGATTCCTTCTGTAAAACATTTAAAGTGCCAGATGGGGAAATAATGGAGCTTTTCCTCTGCAGAAGGCAGCTGACACAAGCTGATGAGACCAGGCGTTGCTGACTGGGATCTCCATTAGCTGGACCGTGACGTATTAGCGGACAAATCCGGATTGTTAGAACGCGAGGGATTCATTGGGGGAAATAAAAGTGTGTGTGTGTGTGTGGGGAGGGCGGGAGTCAGCTGGAGGTCGTGTCTCAGCCGTCGGTTCTTTTATTCCTGGAAGAAGATGACGTCTGGTTTCGAAAAACGGAGATGGGGAAAAAAGTGTCAAACTGGATCAGCGCTGCTTCTCTGAGTGACGGAGGACGCGCGAGAGGAAAATAAAAGTTTAAAAAAAAAGTGAGAAGTGCAAAAAATAGCAGCGATGGAAACAATGACAAAAAAAAGTGGAGGAAATAGGAACAAAAGAGGGCTATAAACAGTGCCGGGGAGTTGCGCAAGACGTGGAGGAAGATGAACAAATTAAGGCGCGAGATGCGACAGCAAAGAGAGGAAAATAGAGGGGAGGTAGGGGGGGGGGGCAAAATGGCAGCAGGAGATAAAATAGCAGCTCTATCTGAAGGGGGTTCAGAGTGTTAGAGGATGAATGCTGTGCTTACTGAGCTCTCTGCGTGGAGATGGTCTGACCCGGACTTCTTTTATCCAGCCCAGATGAAAGCAGCGAGAAAGAGCCTGAGAGCAAAGCCCGGGGGGCCAGGTTACACACATACGTTGGAGTGCTCTCGCTGGATGAGGCACTTTTTCACTCTCACTCTTTTTTTTTAAATCTAATTCTGGTCGCTGCCATGAAGAGCATCATTAACATCAACCCTCCCGTCTGGTGTCAGAGTCCCACACGCTCTTCATGTATGTTTTACTCCTGAACCTTGGCAGCCATTGTTTAATTCAAATGGTTTGGAGAGGCTGTAGCTGTACTCTGAGATGCGACGCGTTGTGGCTGCACAACCAGCTCCAGATGGACCAAAATGGACCCGGTTTGAAACCCACCTCTCGCTCTTTTTTTGTTGGTGAAGCATGTCGTCGCTGAGCTCCGACCTTTGATCAAAGGAGAAAAACGTCACGTTTTGTTACTGGCATCATATTTTTTTGTCCTCATAAAGAAACTAAACAAATACACATTTGATCGGAGCGAGTGACTGAGATGCATCACGCGTTTGTGTCGCTAGAAAACAAGTTTTCCTTTATCACTCTATTCTGACTTGAGGCAGTTTGATCGGAGCGTCTCTTGTCGATCCGTGATTGGTTCGTGATGACCAGACTTCCCTGAACGCCTCCTCCAGCTCTTCATGGCGTTTCCCACTCCAGGTGGGTGACGCGGTCCCTCCGGCAGTCTTTCCCCTGGGTCGCTGGACCACCTCGGCTGGCTCCTCTCAACGTTGAGGAGCAGCAGCAGCTCTACTCTGGGCTCCTCCCCCCTCCTCCCTCACAGAAACCCAGCCACTCTGAGGAAACTCTCTCGAGTCTTCTCCCTCAAAGGGTTTCATTGAGTGAGGATTGATCGGTAAATGCAGAGTTTCATGTCGTCTGGAAACCAAAATAACTCAAAACAAAGCAGGAAGGTTCAACCAAAGATATTCACCCTGATCGGGAGAACCCAAAATTAACACATCGAACATGTTACGTGAGAGCGTTATTGATCCTCACTACAAACTCACAGCTTTATTTGAGGCCCAAAATATCATTTGGAGTTATTGGACACTGACGCTGCTGCAACTTTAAAAGAGGAAAACTTTTCCCAAATGGAATTAGAGAAAAGCAACGATTAATCTCGTACCGGGGGGAAAAAAAACATCGGCTGCATCTGGTGCGTCCAAATATAAAACATAAAAAAATGTGTCCGCCACATATAGATATCAGATTGACTAACGACGGCAGTAAAACTAATTGGGGGGATCGCTTCGACTTCCAGCCGTGCAGGGAGGCTTTAAATGAGATGGACTTCTCGGTTAAAGGGAGAGAGTGTGTGTTTGCGAGTCTGTGTTTGTGTGTGCGGTTAGATGAAGGATAGAGAGCAGGGAAAAGTGACACCATGAGATGAGTGCGGTCCCCTTCCCCCCTCTCCCTCCCCTCTCTCCCTCTCTCCCTCTCTCCCTCTCACCTCTCCCAGTCTGAGGAGTTGCTGTTGTGGATCGATACCTCCCAGCCGGCTCCCCCTCACTGTAGCAGAGCCCGCGGTTAATGGGCCGTAACAAAGCTCGGGGCACGCGTGCACGTGCGCGGGATGTTTAAGTGCAGTCCGCGGCTGTCACGCCGCCCGGTGGGGAGGTGCCCCCCCCTGCTAACAAGAGGAACCTTTCATTAAGGCCAACAAGCCCGAGTGAGATCTCTGCTCGCTCGCACCAACGTTTCTGCTTCGCGGCGCGGCCGTGGAGACGAGACTCCACCTTGAGTCTGCGGCCCCCCGCTCTCACGTCGTGCTTCACTTTTAAAGATAAGGGGAGACTGGCGACAATTTTTTGGGGGCCCCACTCTTCCTATTTCCGTGCGATTACACAAAATCGTGCGTGCTGTGAGTGTGATGGCCCCGGCGTCGGACGCAAGTGGAACACGTCGCAGCGGCGTGTGGGCGAGACTCGTCCCAGTTACAGACCAGTGCTGCTCGGCTTCACACATCACACCGTGCTCGTTTCTCTACACGGAGAATGAAAAAAAAGCTGCTGCTGACACCTGACAAGGTCTCCAGACTTCGTTCCTAATTGGAGAGGACATCAAAGGGCACCGCAGATCATCCACGCGCCAAAACGGGGGCGTTTTTTAACCGACTTGTTCTTTTTAAAGACAGCGTTTCTGCCTGTGTGACTCTGCTTTCACAAACTGTCATTTTTACGAGGCTACAGGATGAACATTAAGAAGTACGTGTGTGGCAGCGATGCCAGGGTGGTTTGTTGCCAGGGCGATTTGTCTCCGGATCGAGTTTCATCGACGCAACCCACGACCTCGGCAACGCCGGTCATCCCACAAATGCCCGTTTCTTGCGAATCCAACAGGCTTTCCGATGGTGTGAGATTTATTGCCAGGAATCACAACGGAGAAATCATCTTCCAAACACAAATTCCCCGACTCGTTTATTCATCGGTCTCTCGCCCCCAAGTGCAGCTCGGTGGCGCTGCCAGACCCGACGCTCTTTTAATTATTTACTTTTTTTCCCCTGGAAAGCTTTTAAACGCTCCTTTTGAGTTGTCGTGCGCGTCACCGTCACTCACTGCGACATCACGTCTGACATAATTCCCTCTGATGCTGTCACGCTGCAATTAGCCTCGCCCTGGATCTCACTGCGGGCTGCAACTGCAGCTTCCTCCCACCGATTGTTTGGCAGTGCGGCACTGCTGAGTAATTGTACCGTTGCCGATATCATCTCCCTGACCTTGCCGGCAACACAGTAAATCTCCACCACGACCTCTCTGATGCCGTTCCTGTCTGTATCTCAAACATGTGGAGATACGCTCACCTGACAGCTCGCTGAGCTGCACCGCATCGCCGCGGCGACGGGCAAAGTGTGAGCGAGCTCGAAATGACCCGAGCAACTTCAGAAGCGTTTGGGGCCGTTTCTTGAGCAGCATTGACGTTTTGAGGCTGATTGCGATCGATTCTGACATGTATTCAGAGTTTCCTTTAAAGTCGTCTCCTTTCTGTGGTGGAAAAATTTGGATGAGAGGAAATTTGGAGGCGGTTTGATCGTGTTCGGTCCAGCTGAGTAGTTCTGGTCCGAGCTGCGCGTTTGTCCACAGTCGTGAATGTGCAGGATGTTTTATCCACTTCATGGAGTGTTTGCGTCTTTTCTACTTACCTACATCACATTTAAACCTGTTATAGGACGAAGCCTGCCGGGTTTGGTTCTGTTCTGTTTGGTTTCTTATCAGTGAGTTAAATTAGGTGCTTTTCTGTATCAATGGCTGGATCACATGATCTATTTCATTTTGTGCATCGCTTAAAGAAGGAAGTCTATTACTTTTGGTTCAGTTCAGATCATTTATTTAGTGATTGATTCGCAAATTAGGTACTTTTCTGTATCAATGGCTGGATCACACGTGTGACTGCTCCACGATCTTTATTCTGAACCGATCCTTTCAATAAATTTCATTTGTTGGTTGAGCTCAGATATTTTGTTTCGTGATTAATTAGCAAATGAGGAGTTTTTCTACAGAACTGGCCGGAGCACACTCGCCCTCTGTCGTCACAGTGAAGTGCGTGGATGGTCGATGGGTTTTGGAGATAAACGGCGCTCCCCTGGCGACGCACCTGCTGCGTGTACAGCACGACACGCGGCGGTGTCGAGCTGAACGATGGCTGCAATCAGGAGGCCGTCTGTGACCGAGCCGGGACACATCTGTGCTCGGCGCCGGCCGCGCCCGCCGCGCTCTTTAATTTCCAGTCGCATATCAGTCAGTTTATCGCCGTCATCTGAGGGAGAATCCGTCCTGTGAAGCTCATCGTTCTCCGTCCTTTGGTCCGATGCGTATCAGAGCCCAGACGCCGACGGTTAATCTCGGCGGCCCAGAAACACAAAGCTGCTTCTTTTAATTAAACCGTGTTCTAATCAAACAGTTGGCGCTCCTTCAAACTGGGCTGCTGCTGCAGGAGGCCCCGGATTGTTTGGCGTCGGCGCGGACGATGCGGCTTGAATTTAAATGCGGGACCTCGCGCGCAGCACCGTAAATGAGGGGAATCTCTCCCTGGCGCGGTTCATTCACTTACCCTTCGGATCCAGAGGTGAGCTCGCAGGCCGGTGGAGCCACCAGTGTAAACGTGCTGTTAAGGAGAGAGAGTGCAGTCATTACAGCGTCGCTCGCTTTCCCCTGCGGTCAGATTACAGCGTTTCACCAAATATTAATATGGATGTAAGTGGCTGGCGCGCAGGAAGCACTCACACCGACACAGTTCATGTGCTGGACTTATTAAATGAGCTCTTACATAAACGCAGCGTTGTGACCTTCTCCTGAAGGTGTAATTACCAGCAGTTTAAAACGGCCCGTGCATTGTGGGATGTAATAAGAGCTAATCTGTCAGTAGCTCGGCGTTAGCCAAGAACTCGGCAGGTTCTGTCCTGCAGAGGGCGTTTGTTTTAATGCGGTACGCAGGGACGTTTGTTCAGGCAGATGTTGTCTGGCAATTCAACGAGGTCATGTTACGTCCTCTAAACCAGTGGTTCTCAAATGGGGGTACGCGTACCCCTGGGGGTACGTGGAGGTACTGCAGGGGGTACGTGAAGCTTTTCAAACTATCTTTAAAAAATCTGTAGGCTCCTCATAATAAGTCTTGGGAAAAATTATTTTGTAAATGTGTGTTCATGCACTGAATTTTATATTCAGTATTTAGTTTCAATATCCTTTAAAATAAAACGGACCCCCTCACCAAGTTAGTTTGACCCACGGACAGTGTGCACTCGTCAACGACCTGTCGATCATGATTACACTGTAACTATGGAGATGTGGCTAAAGCGTAGCAGCAATGCTGCTGAAAGTACAGATAAAGTGAAAAAGAAGGCAAAATGGACGTATTTGTCAGGTTCACTGATATAAGTTGTTTGGCTTTAATAAATCAGACAGTGATTTTACAGCACTGTGCCTCTTTTTTCTTCCCCCGTGTCAGGGGGTACTTGACTAAAAATATATTTTTAAGGGGGTACATCACTGAAAAAAGTTTGAGAATCACTGCTCTAAACCATAAACTCAGCCTCAATCCAACACCCCACCACTCTTTAGATACGAGCGACTCAGTGGTTGGTGCTCTTTCTTCAGCCTGCCCTGATTTTTGGACAACAGATCTGTAGAGTTTGCATATTTTCCCTTTGTAAAGTGTTTGAAATTCCTACTTTCCTGAAGGCACTCTGAACCTTCCTGACGACAAACCCTGCCAGCTTGGTGTCAGCTGATGCATCCAGCATTCGTCTTCCTGCGACTCCAGAAAAAAAGCCTCCGTGGGCTCAGTGGAATTGCAGAGAGATTTTCCAGAGAGATTTTCTTGTGAACGCTTTACAGACTGCCATTCTTAACCGTACTTCCTTACAGTCTCACAACGCGTCGCCACAAACTTCGAGCCAGGCTGGAAGAGTTTCCTCCAGGCGCTCCGACGTTCCTCTTCGCAGTTTATCAGCGTGCTAAGAGGCATTTACCGAACCTCATCAGTAAATTTCGGTTAAAGTTCAAGTGTATCTCTGTCCGGGTTGTCGATATTTCGCGATGGAGTGGCAGGTCCTCTCTGTCGTTTGGCAGCCGTCGCCCTGAGCGGTGCCAGGAGAGCTGCCGAGACAGAGAATCAGCAGCGGCGGTGGCTGTTTACTGCCTTTAATGAAACAGAGGTCAAACGAGGTAATCGGGTTTAATGCGACGCTCGCCGACCGGCCAGACGCCGACACGGAGAAAACTGAGCGCGGACGGAGAGGAGCGAGGGGAAAAACAATAACTTAGCCCTGCTTAGCTTCTGCTCGTACAGCGTCTGGGTGAATATGTCGAGTGGAAGTTAATCAGGGGGAAATTCAATCAGCAGCAGCAGCAGCAGGTGGTCATGGTGTCAGCCGCACAGAGGGAGCATGTCCTCCTTCGTGGCCTGTGAGTGTCCAGTATGTGTGTGTGTGTGTGTGTGTGAGTGTGGTTTTATATCTCACTCGTGGCCCAGAGCGTCCAGGTTCGACACTAATTTGTGAAGTTAAAGGTTAGAGCAGCAAGCTCGATGACGCGTGACATCAGTGGGAATGTTCTTCAGAGACGGAGCTTTAGCTCTGTGTGTAGGAGTGTGTGAGGAAGAGTTTCAGGGTTTAAATCTGCTCGCTGCTCTGTGAAATGCTGCTTTTCTGAGGACAGCTGCAGAAAAGTCAGGTTTCATTGAGCTAAAGTGAGAGTTCATTGGTCAGGAAAAGGTTTGAGTTGGATTAATGATGCATCTGAAGGTCAGTAGTCGTTTGAGTCTGCAGGAAACGACTGCAAGTTAACTCAAGGATCAGAGGAAGATGATTTTCAGTAATTCCCCCAAAAAGGATCAAGCAGCACGGCGACTAAAAACCAGGAGACCTGTTGTCTTGGACGTACGAGGAATCCAAATTCATCTTTTTCTGCCATTTTCCTCCTGTTGGAGGTCAACCACAGCAGGTGTAGTTCGTGCTGTCATTCAAAACACACAGCGCCATCTACAGGTTCGGTGTCGAGCAACATTTGGTTGGAGCCGGACCGTTTCGCGGAGCTGTGAGCTCAGCTCGACGCCTGCGTCCGTGGGACACGTTCTAAGGTTGAACTGAGGTGACGCTGAGATAAAGGTTGGAGGTGGATAAATAGCAGCTGTGTTGTTTAGGTCAAAGTGAGTCTGCAAGGAAATAAATGTCGAGTGCGTGTTTCTGTGTGCGTGCGTGTGCTTGCTGGTGTTTCACTCTCTCACTCCCTCAAAACTTGAAAGCACATTAATCTTGTTTGGTCAGAGACTTTTCGTGTTGACCACACTGAACCTCACATCCTTATATATATATTACCAAGTGTTCGACGATGGTTTAAAGCTAAAGGTTACAAATGGTTGGATTCAGCGTTGAAGACTGGGTTTGATTAAGGTTTCGAGTGTGGGGCCGAATAAATCAAGTTACTTTATCACCCGCAGGGCCTCAACAAGTGATGCTGCACAAGTCTGTGTGTGTGTGTGTGTGTGTGTGTGTGTGTGTGTGTGTGTGTGTGTGTGTGTGTGTGTGTGTGTGTGTGT
>JAUESF010034117.1:5901-20369 GCA_032274765.1 Malacoctenus tetranemus | reverse complement strand
GCGTGCGTGCGTGCGTGCGTGCGTGCGTGCGTGCGTGCGTGCGTGTGTGTGTGTGTGTGTGTGTGTGTGTGTGTGTGAGAGAGAGACAGCCTGTGTCAGACATACAAAGATGATGCATGTCTGTGTGTGGGGGGGTTAATCTTTCCTAACCTTGGATGTACAGTATGTGCTTCCTCACTGTGTGAGGTGTTTTGTGCAGTGACAAAAAAAAAAACGCCTTGAATCCCAGAGACCTTGAAGGGCACATCCTTGCGGCTCCCTGCGACGGTCAGATCATCAGAAGCGATGACAACCACTTAAAGAATGATCAGCACCTTCAGAGAAGATGCAGCCTACAAAGAACAATGGTGATTCAGTTCCTGTTCATGGGATCAACTTGCTGGACGTAAAATCATTTTCCAACCGAAAAGAACCTTTCAGCAGAGCAGTTGCCTGTTAACTGGGCTGTTCGTTCACACTGACCTCTTGTTTTGGAACAATATTACTACATTTCTAAATGTAATTCAAAAACCGCTTTGGGAAAATTAAACAAAAAGGGTCGGATTCACTGTGTCACTTTCATGCTTCTCTTGCGCTGCATGTTCAGAGGCTCAAATCATCCCAGCAGTGTTGGTCACTGCTCCAGTAAAGATAAAGTCGAGGTTATTTGTCTGCTGTGCTTGACCCATAATGCAGCGTGCCCAACCAAGCCCATGTGGCATCAGAGCAGAGAGAAGGAAACTGTCCGTCATTGGTCCTTCATCCCTGCTCTACTCATGCTAAGGTTGGACCATGGCCACACGCTGAGGTGACCTCTGGATGACCCAATGGTCGTGTCTGGTTACCGTGGCCCAGTTTGCAGAGTGTTCTGCAATAAAGTAAGTCTTCTTCCGAGCTGATCCCCGGTCTGCCGTCCTATCCTCTGTCCACGAGATGAAACGCTCTTGTGGAAAGCACCAAAGCAGCCGTCGCTATCACTGTGACTGAGTGGGTGAGTGTGTAAAGTGCTTTGAGACACAGCTACATGCAGAGAGAATGCGCTATATAAGCCCATTTACTGTTTAATAGCATCTGATGCACCTTTCAATGCATATGGCAGGCTTAAGTGTTGAACAAAGGTGTTCACTGCAAGGTGGGGAAGTGCATGACCTCTTCAGCAGTCAGCGTGCTACGAGACAATATGTGCTATGAGACAAACCCAGCCTGGTGGCACCGAGGTTTTCACACCTCCTCCTTTCCTCTCAATTCAACATGTTGACATCAAGAACGGACCACAGCCAGTGTCCAGATTAGGAGTCAGACTTCACACACTGGCAATCTACTTAGTCGTGGGAAGAGCAAACGTTTCATCAGCATCATCACCCCCTGTGTATTTGTCCAAAGGAGCTTTCTCCATGAATAGGTGTTGAAGTCCCACATTCTCGTTCACAATGGTCATCTTCCACTGTACACAGTTCAGGAACCTACTGTGTAATGGACGACATTCTGGACATTTGAATACAAATATGAAGCAATCGTTTCCACCTCCGAGCTTTAATGGATCCGACCACATAGCAGACGCAAAAACACAGAAACAATGAGCCTGATTACAGACCCCCACCTCTGCACATAGACGAGAAGCAGCACTCGACCAGGCTGCACAGATGTCACCCCGGGCCGATGATGCACATACTTCACCCAAGGATCACTTGAGTATTGCGGCGTGTCAAGTGTTCACGTATGTGCTCTGACCACTGATGCAGAAAAGCACCAAATTAGCTTCAGTAATTGCGAGATTCATTAATGGAACTTAATGAAGATTGATCCTCTCTGCAGTGCTGACATGTATGAGAAATCTCAGAGGGATTTGGTGCTGAAAGCAAACTAATACTGAATCAATGGTAAACCCTGGACACTCACTTGTATTAATCACTGTGTTGTGACGAGTCGAACTGGGCATAAAAGTAACATGTGGGAGTGTTTTTCCAAACAAAGCCTCCACATACAACTGAAAAAAGACATAGTGCCATTCGATTGAATGGGGGAAAAGTGTGTTCTGCAGCCAAAGCATTTCTATTTATTGTGCCGCGAAGATGCTTCACTCTGCCTGTGCTGTCTGTAAACTTTGTGCGCCGTTCGCCAGCTGTGTATTACTGAGAGCTCAGGTAGCCCTTCTGTCCATCTGCCAGCCTGCAATGAAGTAAGAAGCAAAGCAGGTGCACCGAGCTTGTTTGAACACCTGCACGCAGCGACAACACGAACTGCACGGAACCACATCAGTTCATACGTTCTGGTGCTGCTGTCCTGTCAACTTTAGATTTGCGAACATCAGATCGAAACCAGTTCCAATGTAAACGGTGGCCACATGCTTTATCTGAGGATTATAGACCGCAAAATGCACAGCCAGGCGTGACAGTCAACGATTCAACTCCACCCAAAAACGAAGAACAAAAAACTGCCTTTATTTTGTCAGAAAATAAGGCAGTGACATGAGTCAAGCTTGCAAAAAAGCTTACAGGAGAATCTATTTTCGGTGATACAATTAGACTAATTACAAGTTTGTGCGATCACACGTTCCTGCTCATGGACCCAGCTGTTGTGTAGGTTGGATCTGGTTCCACAGCTAATTAATCTATCAGGACCGACATGTTTGATAGAAACACTCTTTGAGGACGCAGGGTCGGTGGCTGGAGGAAGCCATGCGTGGCGTGGAAGGTGCCAGCTGCCTCTGGGCTCCTGCGGCTGCTTTGGTCCGTCTGGAGCTGGAGCGAACTGTCCTCTGAAGGGGCGGGCGCGCAGGAGTCATCTTTGCGACCGCCTTTCAGGATGCTCGCCACCGCGACTTCCAGCACCGGCAGTGTGAATGATCGGCTTCACACTCGACACGTCTGTACACCAACACTTCTCCCACCTGAGTCACAGTGTCAGGCCGCCTTGCCAAGCCGCTCCCTTATAAGAAGATACAGTATCACACCCCCACTTGGCAAAGTATAGCCGCGCGCTGTATAACCTGCCACATGGCATACGTTTCTGCGTGCAGTGCTGCGACAACACCTGATAAATCAGCAAACAAACACTTCCCTATGCCAGGGACATAAACACCGCCGCTGTGGATGAATGAATCCTCTGACAAAGCAGCCTTGCCATTAAAACCAACATGGTAATCATCAGCAAGGTGAACACCTGACACCTGCTGTTTCGCTGTGTGGTGGGATTGTTTGCATTAAAATGTGTTAAACGGGGTCTTCAGAGAAGGTAGCGTGGTCACAGTGTCTGGCCTGTCTGTAAGGAACCATTCACACAACCTCTTAGTCACTCCAGCTGTAAAAAGGAGGCTTTTTTTTTACTCTTACTCATGTTTGTTTTTGTTTGTGCCACTGCTATTGCTATGATCCTTTCTTAGTTTCTCCTCTCAGTGTGCGCGAGTGTTTGCTGTCGCCACGAGTTGTTTTTTTCCACACCACTAGGTGGAGCTCTTCCTTTTCCTCAGGAGCCTCCTCGCTCCTCTCCTCTCCGCTCGCTCCGTGTGCCTGCTCCTGCCAGCTTTCTGACTAAAGCAGCAAATGGATCAGCGGCGGAATAACAAAAGGATGGATATGATCCCTCGATATCCCCTCTTTCTCCGGCACCAGCCTCGCTTCCAACTGGCACCAGCATGTGTCTCATATCTGGAGCGAGTCTCCGCTCCGATTTAGCCGGATTACACTTACACCTGGTGGTAAAATGCATCTCTCCGGCATGCACACTTAAATTGGATTCCTCTTCCCCTCCTATCTCACACTCCAACAGATTGCTACACACATCTGTTGTCGGACCATTTTGTACATCGAGCGGTGTGGAGATGCACAGTTCAAGCCGTGAGCTGTAGTTTACTCGCCCACTCTGCTCCGGATCAGGTTTAGTGACGTGTATGGGGGGGGGGGGGGGTCTGGCACACAGTGCTCTCAGCAACTGTAACAGTTGCATCAGGAACAAAGAGTTCAAGTTATTGTTAAACGCTCACATAACGGTTGTCTAATCCAAACACGCTTCCTCCTGGTGATTCCAAACTCTTTCAGGGCCGACTGTGGCTCATCACAGATACGGAGCAGGCCTGGGATCAGGCTTCTCCTCTGGCTCCCCCACTGATAATAAAGTTCGCTCTGCCTGCTGTTTACTCCTTCTGACAAGCTAGAATGCCGACCAAGGTCTAATGCGAAAGCTTAATGTGAAGCTAAAGCAAATATTTAGTTTTGTTTTCAATATATCCTTGGAAGATGAACTTGCAAATGTGGCCCTGAGCCTGCTCCGTGGCTCCGCGGCTCCGCGGCTCTGCTGACCCCATGTTTCTCGCACTCAGTCTGGATTATATCGGTATCGGTCAGCAATGAATAATTAGTTTTGTTCCTTGATCTGTATGCACCGTGGATGCTCAATATAAAACTGAAATAGCAAAGGCCATTAGGGCCTCAGGATGATTTAATAATTAGGATGTTACAATAACAATAACAGTCACAAGAAAATAAATTAAATAATTAAGAGGGTTTTTTTTTTAAAGTAAAGTAAGAAGCTAAAACAAACTTACTTTTTTGGGGCTGTGAACAGAATTAATATGTGACTCCATTGTCTGGACTGTGGCAGGAACAGTGTTTAAAAAAAACACACAGAAGAAAAAAGATCAAGGAACGATCAAAGACCATCGGGTTCAAAAAGAGTCAAAGTCACAGTGTCTCATATTTAAACAGAGTCTGTTCCCACGGAGAGAGCTGGATGTGTAGATCAGAGCATCCAAGGTAGGAACGGTCGGCGGGCTGCCGATTAAACCAACCACATGTTAGCCTCAACATACAGCACGCGGAGGTGATATAACCGCACAGGGGAGCATCGAAGGCTGTGACACTTGTGATATGTTGGCTGACACTATGAAAGATTTTTTCTTTTAAAGTGAAAGTAATAGAAGAAGAGCTCCCACCTGGGTCGGAGGAGTTTCAGCAGCTTGGAGAACCATCTCCCTCAGCCTTCCTCCTGTCCACAGTGCAAAGTGCTGGGATGGTCTCCAGCACCGTGCAACCCTGCCGTGGAGGAGCAGCGAAATAACATAAACGAGTACATTTTAGGACCAGCTGGACATAAACGAGGAAGATTGGCAGCGTTAGAGGAAAAGCACTTACTCGAGGCTTGGAATCAAGCGAATGTACCGAAGATATTTGGCATAATGTTGAAGCGCGCTCAAATTAGGGAGGCCTGCTTTGTAATCGAGTGGGCTGATCATGCCTTGTAAATGTACAATAAAGTCAGTGTTCGTGTTTCAACTTTTAACATCCTGCTCCTTCATTCTGTGGATTGAATGAGTCAATGTTATTTCATTTCGGGTTTTTTTATAAACTATTTTACTTTCGAGTTTTACATGAGATTGTTTTTCACTATTGTTTTTTGTTTTATACCTTCATCATACGTATGAGCATAGGAATATCCAAGGAATAGCTAATAAAGTGTGTGACGATAAAAGTGAGGAACGTGTTGAAACAAATCAGCGGCGCTAGCAGGGCAGCAATCTGACAGGTAGCAGCACAGCATAGCGGTGGGAGCAGCGCGGCATGGGGATCACCAGTCAGTGTAGAAGGCTGAGAGGCTGTCAAACAAGGTGTTTTCGAGGTGACTGGTTGGAAAGGTGAAGGCAGGATTTAGCAGAGTTGGAGGGATCAGCTAACCACCGTGTATGCAGCGGCTGTTGTTGACAAATACAGAAACAAAGGATGTTTTTCTGGGTAATTATACTTCGTAGTTTTCTATTTTTCATCTTAAGTTTTAGTCAACAATAAAAATTTGGCTGTGCACCAACAAAAAAACACAATCAACCCAGCACGCTTGTTACACGGCAACTGGACAGACCACCAAAGAGAGAGTGAGAGACATAATAAGAAGTGTGTTATCTCCCGGCCTTCCAGGTCAATGAACTTACCAGAGTCAAGGTGAACTGACTTCCAATCAGTTCTCAGTGAAACTGCTTAAGGGGAATGTTCTTGTAATATAAGAGATCACCTCATAAACCCCAATCTATGTATCCTTCATGATATATATATGTGTGTGTGTGTGTGTGTGTGTGTGTGTGTGTGTGTGTGTGTGCGTGTGTGTGTGTGTACACACACATACATACACACATACATATACATATAAATTTCTTGGGAGAAATCTGTCTCAGACACAAGGTTCTGTTACGCAAGCACATTCAGCACGCTCCACTCATGCACCCACTATTGTTAAAGAAAAAAGTTATTTCCGCAATAAGGATGCATCATCATCTGTATACATCCTTCCTGAAGTAAAACCTATTCAGAATGCTTCAGCAATGCAAAAAAAGTGAAAATCCTAAAAACCCTCATACTTTCTCTACGTGTCAGACGTGTGAATCACCCAAACAGTTCAAATAGACAGCCAAGAGTAACAGCCGCCCCACTGCCACCGAGTCCCTTCACGTGCATTCTACGCTGATGGATTTTGTCCCTAAACATGGACTTAAGAGTGAGAACGCACAATTTTGCATTACCTTTGACGTCAGGCTTATTGTTATCACACCGCTCACCAAAACATCCTCAGAAAAGCAAGCCTGTGACCAGAGGTTCGCTTGCATTTGTCCACAGGACATCAAGACAAAAGGAGGCGGGGACACTGATAGACATCGCTTCTCATTACCACCACCGCCACTGTGGGTGCTTGAATAAGGCCCCTAAACTCCCCATCATTCAAGAGAACAGTGCCGCAGCAGTCCACTGCTCCTGGCATGTGTAATTAAGGTTATCTATAAATAGGATGAGTTAAATGCAGTGACAAATTCTCCCAAAGGGTCTCAATGAAGTAACTTAAATTAATGTGGACAAAAAAGCCCTAACTGGGGCTATGTAAATACAGCCAGCGTGAAAGCGCACTCAATTAATTTTGATGATGTGACGTGGCCATAATATGCCACAGAAAGCCTAATAAGTCATGTCAAATTGAAAGTAAAATTAGTAGATTGAAGTGATACAAATAAAGCACTCACACTAAAATACTGAAGTAAATTGTACACGTCTGAAAACAAATGCAAACAAATGATCTTCACATGCAACCTTTTCCCCCCTGCCCACCAGCAGTTGCTCAGAAACGACACATCCATCACTTGCGGTAAGAGGCGGCAGCCAGGTGACGGAGTCGATGCAGCTCTTGGTTGTCAAAATGATTTTATTAGCGTCATGTTAGTCAACTGGAGCTGAAAGCTGTGAGTCACTTTGAAAGCTTGTTTGCTGCACTGCTGTGAACAAACAGTCGGTGTGTTTGAAGGTTCCAGGGAGTCACTATGGAGGGGGGGATGGGGGGGGCCGCAGAGGTTGCAGATCCTGGGCGGAGACCATATGAGATGTGATTGAAAGAACAGTGGGAGAAAGGAGCCTCCTGCTCTCACAGTGTCAACATTACAATGACATGTTTCTGGGGAAAAAAGGCCATTGAAGCCACCTTTTCTGAGGTAACTCACAGGTGGGAAGAACGCTTGATGCTTTTGATTTGAAAGCTCCTGCTTTGTGAGATGAGAGTGTGGCCACTGTTTGGCTTCGCTGTAATGTTTTGGCAAATCAGATGTAAAAATACAGGTTCACACCCTTTGTGTCACATCACAGCCATTCGACCAAAGACTTTTTTCCAATCCATGACCTCATCCACATCGTCCTTCCTCTTTTCTTTGTGTTCTTCAAAACAAGGAGAGGGTCTTCCTTGTGGCATTCTGTTTTCAGTCGTGATTAATGGCTGTTGTTGGACACTGATGATGTCACCTACATGTGAATGGTAAACCTGTGGCCCCTGGGAGCCTGCATTCAGTTTCCCCCCCTTCACACAGACCCCCCCGCCCTTTGCCACCTCTCCAACAGCAGTCACGTACACCTGCAGCCGATTGCCTTCTTCCCATACAGAGTGAGGGACTCCTCAGGCTCCTTAAACAGCTTTGGTTCATGTGGCGGGGGGGAAAAGATTAGCCCCCTGGATTACATTCAAAAGCACCTGCAGACCCCACAGACTGCATGCCCTGTTAGGCTAAAGCTGACAACAAAGATGGCAACTGGAGCTGATATCATGATTTGAATTCGGTGTGTGCGTGGAGGTGAAGCAGATTTGTGTTTATGTCTTGCATTTGTCAAAGCTGAATATTAACTGCACAGTATGGAGCAGATTTACTGTGGCTGTGAGATGTATTAACTGCTCCCTTATCAGCTCAGACTTCTATAGGAGTTTTAGGCCTCAGTGGGCTTCTCTTTTTTCTCACCTCCACTTTGAAGACACCAGACAACAAGAACTGAGGTGTTGGGGGCCACAGAGTTAGGACATAGAATCTGCTTCATTGAGTTGATGGTAACGAGATGAATCAAGTTACGTTATATTGTTGGACAAAACAGAGAGTTGTAAAGACACAAGTGGTTTGCAGGCCTGCACAAACTCAGGTCTTTCAAATTCAGGTCTTCTTGTGAGGTCAGAGTTATTGAATTACCTAAGTGAGATCATCTCAGTCCAAATATTCAGACAACAGCACAACAAACCCGAGTTAGTGGAAGAAGTCAGGGTGACTCAGTGTCTTGATTTTGCTGTTTCAGCTGAGATGAACGCTAGCGTTTGGAAACCCACAGGTCTTACCATTAAAAACTCTTTCCAAGATGCGACCTTAGATTTTCAAGTCTTATTGACTATCAAGGTGCTTTCACGCAAAGCATATTTTAGAACAATCTACTTTAGCTTGTGAGCCAGGACATCACAATGGTGTGTGAACAAAGGTCACATTTTCAGCACCACCTGGACGACGGCTGGAACAGGCGAGCTCAGCTTGGTGCTGTCTGACAAACATGAGCTGCAGCTGGAAAATTCCCCATTGTGCATTTAGGAATATGTCACGTTTACAGCGTAAACACAGTCCACTGTTTTCACACAAACAGTAGACAACAATCTCTACTGTATTCTTCCATCCACATCCTTTTTTCTGCTCTGCAACTCTGCTGTTGGCCCAAACATGAGCAGCAGAGTTCAGAAGTAGCTGGTCGAGCATTGGATGTCTGACACTGGTCCAATAGGCTCGTTGTGAAAACTATTGTTTGACACTTTTGGAGACGAGGAGTCAGACCCTCCCCTTCCAACATCAGTGCCTGATGTGCCAAAATAAAATGATCAGGTCACACTTTCAGCCTTCGTAGCCCAACACGGAACACGCTGCTGTCTGATTACATGGTAATCAAAAGTATGACAGCAGAGCGACAGCAGCTGTTTCCAGTAAAGCTGCTCTGCTGACCTTCAGAAGCCACTTGGAGCGTCTGTCATAAGTTTTAAACAACCACAGGGCAGCTGCCAGGTTGCAGCCCTGTTACATCATTTATGGCAATAAAATAATTAGATCATTACAGGGGGATTGCTGTTGAGTACAGCTGTGTAAGGGCCTCTATTGAAAGCAGAGTCCCACTTCGACTGAGTCCTGCTGCACTCAAAGGAAGCGTCTGTCTGCAGGGTAAAGTTGCAGAGGAGCAGCTCCTAGGCCACTCTCGGGGAGCCAGATTAGGATCAGAAATAATGTTTTGTTGCCTCAGCAGGTCTCACAATCTTCGTGCCAGTTACTCCCAATCCGAGTCACCAACTTGTCCACAATGGTACCCAACTCGACTGTGCTGTTAGACATCGTCCCCAGTTTGCCCCACGAAGCATCCTGTCTTCGAGCCATCTCACACACAGTGTGAGCATCGACGTTTCAGAGCAACGGCTCGGACGGCAGTCTGCCAACAGCTGACTCCAGCTCTTCAAATTTTCCAGTAGCTCAGGAATCCACCAGCTCCAATCAGCAGAGACCCAATCACCATGAATCTGAATATGTAGAGGTCCTCAACGTCCACCACAGAAAGAACAAAAAGGCATAAAACCCTCCACTCATTCAAAGCATCCATGGAGTAACCGGCAGGGTGGGTCCCAGCCAGACAAGATGCAGCCCCACACCTTGTCTCTGGGTCAATAGCCTTGTCAATAGCGTTGAGAGACCAGCCAATCAGATGTTTTGGGATTTAGGAAGCGATAGGCTCCAAGATGGGCCATGACGAAGATAGCAGGCAGTCAAAACAGGCAGGGGAGGGAGCAGAGAGAAGCGCGTCTGCACTCGTACAGAGCCGGAAATAAAGTTAATGGAAACATTAGCGTTGAGGTAAACGGCCGGGTGCTTTGCGTGAAAGACACAGAAATAGAGATTGGATCCTATCTTGAAAGCTAATTATCCTCCTATGTGTTTCGGCTCAGTAACATTTCCCACACAGCCACGGGCGAAGGCAGCAGAAAGAGGGACACGGTGTCGCAACAATTGGCGCCCCCCCCCCTCCCTTCCCCCGTCTGGGCTCCAGTGTTTCAGCAGCCATCCAGCTGCAGTGGAGGCTGTGAAGCAGATTCGAGTGACACTGAGGGAGGAAGAAAGGACGGCTGAAGAGGAGCAAACAGAAAGCACAAATTATAAGGTGAGTTTCTGTCACCTGCCTCCTTTATCAAGGATAATTGCTGCGTGATATTTTTATACTTCTGGGCTTTGTTCCAGCTACAAGCCTCTGAACAGCGCACAAGCGGTACACTACTACTGCTGCTGGTCTTCCAGTGTGGGATTAGATGGGTGCCAAAGGTCGATGGATGTTCAGCTTATTTGTTCATTTGTCCAAAGTTCATCAGATCCTCATAAGGTTTGAGGATGAAAAGGAGCGATGGATTCTACTGTACATCTCATAAACAAACACTTTTTCTCCCATTAGCCGTTATTTCTTCATTGAAAGAGTAAACTTTTAATTAGAAGAGACAGCCTGTTCTTTTGCAGCAATAAACTGCACGAATTTACATTTCACACAATGTCCCAATTAAACTGTAGTTGTAAACAAAAACATAAGCCAATCACATTCAACACATGTCGACACAATTCTGATTAACGTTGTAAAGAGTGCTTTGTGTATTGCTAAACTGATCTAGTAGTTCCTTTTGGATATACTCCAAAAATACCCTGATAGGCTATTGTTGTTTTCCAAACCCCATCAGGTGCCATTGAATGTCTGTCTGTCTATTAATGTTTATTAAGGTTACTCACATTTCTAAGAAATCTATAAAGTATGTGGCTGAAGGATTTGTTTTTAGCATTCAATCTGGGACTGAGCTTTAACACTCGTGTTTCGACAACAGTATGAAACTTTGTTTTGAGAAAATGCAATCAATCAAACTTCCTATTTCAAAATTGCATTGGAAAAGACCAAAAACAATCCGTGTGAAGGCCCACCTGAGAAAGTGGCATTCGCATCAGACACGTCGCCAAGTGGCGTCAGTAAACAAAACTCGAAAGGCGGAAAGCTGAAAGGCACCGGGAGCGTGGCTGAGCGAGTGCCACTGTGCATACAGCAACAAAGAGTGTTGATACCACTGAAAAGAACGGGAGTGGTCAGCGGCGTCTCAAGGCCGAGCACGCAGCAGCAAGTCAAAGGAAGCTTCATGCACCATTCCAGCTATGTTCTTCAATGCAATTCAATGCAACACGCACAAAATGTTTCCCGGACGGTCAAGTTTACAGCAATCAACAAATAAGCATCAATCCATTGTTGAAACGTCCTCGTCTCTTTTTTGATTCAACCGTCACCTGAAACCTGTTGATGCTTTGTATCTCAAAGAATGATTTGCCAGTATTTGTGATTGATTATTGCAAAGCCTCCCATTAATTATATTCCACAATCAAGCCTGCCAAAATAGCATTTATGCCATCCTATTAGCTTGTGAGATACAAGTAAGATGATAACACAGTACTATATCATTGGAATGGGCCAATTATAAGTGCGTGCGTGCGTGCGTGCAGACGTGTGTGTGTTGAGACAGTCGAGATCACAGTGAGAGGATGTGACCTCTGACTTTGGTCCTGTGCACTAAAGTGACCCCTGGCTGAAGCCATCGACAACTCTCTGAGCACAGTTCTGGAGATGGTTTTTCAGAAACCTCCTATAGACACATGTAACCTCCTAAAGTGATGACTCAGGTAGTTTACAACAATAATCAGAATTTGGAAGGACTCCATGTCCATGCATGTTTAGCCATCAATAAAGTTTAGAACTGAATCTGAGCTGAGTCTGGAAAAAAAAAGTGTTTTTCAAATTGTAGAATGATTCCTGTCACCTGTATTCTGCATGTGTTATCTAATTTCTAACATCTTCAATAATGTCACCAATGAACTCCACGGCTCTGAAAACTAACCCGGTAACAAGCTGCAATCCAGCAAAGCTTCCCGAAGTTTTTCACCTTCCCAACAAGTTTCACAGTCATCAAAGAAATGCAAAGGGAATTGGAGAAGTGACAGGCTGAGCTGCAGCTATGCTGAGCACTGGTTTCAGCCTTTCGCTACACAACAAACGCCAAACCAAGCCGGGACTCACCGGGAGAAGGCCTGAGAAGGACGCTCCGCTGAGAAAAAGGCACCAGAAAAGTCTCAAGTTGCCGAGCTGCTCCAGCGCCTCTCTGGGAAACTTTTCAATGGATGCATGACATAAAGCACGAGCACTGCTGCAATAGAATGCAATCAGTTTGTTTATTGTCCAGCAAGCGAACCCCAGAGAGAAGAAAAAAAAATAGCTTCACAACATCTCATTGTGAAGTAGAGCAGCAGTAGCGTTATTGTGAGGCGCCGCTTTGCTTCATCTTTTAATGGACGCATTTAACATGTGAAACAATGAAGATAAAAGTCAAGAATACCAAGGAATTACAGAGAGAAATGTGTTGGAGGACAGAGTTTGATGGGAAACTGTTACGTCCCTGAATGAGACAGAAGCTCACATTCAGCAGCACGAAGAAGCATGCCAACAATTCCCCTCCTGTTGTTCTCCACAGAGAAAGACACCTCGCAGAGACTTTCAGCATTGGAATTACATGTCGATGTCAAGCCACGTCGTCGTGAATGTAAATATATACTGTATGTGGAATAAAGCCTCTCGAATGTGACCGCAGAATGGGGGCTGACCTTTGACCTCTGGAGGGAGGAGCAACACTCAGCCTTGTCTGGGTGCCTTTCAGGGAGTTTCCCAGCTTACTGAACAGCTCCTGAACGTGCTTCCTCTAGAAATACCTCTCCCCTTCTATTTGTTTCCCGCTGCTTCACAGCAAGAGCCTCAGGTTGGTGAGACAACGCACACGTTCTTTGTCCCTGAACTTTTGCGCATCGACTGTGGAAATGTTGTCAAAGAATTTTTAAACTTG
The DNA here is from genome assembly GCA_032274765.1 of Malacoctenus tetranemus. Classification (NCBI taxonomy): domain Eukaryota; kingdom Metazoa; phylum Chordata; class Actinopteri; order Blenniiformes; family Labrisomidae; genus Malacoctenus; species Malacoctenus tetranemus. The sequence continues at coordinate 7,178 of JAUESF010034117.1, read as the reverse complement.
TTTTGATATCGCACAACGTGCAAGTCACTAATCAGAGCGCCAAAGTATAAATACATGACAAAAGGAGAGAGGGAAGGAGAGAGAACAAAAACAGATGATAGCAGGAGAAGGATGACATAGAAAGAAAGGAGGAAAAGCAGGAAGGGAGGTGAGTTAAAAGCAAAGTGAAGAGAGGCTGGTGAAAGCATATTGCTGGGTATTTGACTGTGCAGCTGAAAGAAAGATGCAGCGTGTCGCTGGCAGACAGAATGGGAAGTCGAGTGACAGAAAGGCAGTGAATTGAAGAGGAGCGCTGGGCTTGTCTCAGCAGAGCGTGCAGCGATGTGGTGGCGCACAAATGGGGAGACGCAAAGCGAGGAAGAGCAGCGGTTGGCTGAGCACGCAGAGGTAAAGGGAAGGTTTTTTTCGGATCAATGTGTGGGTCAGACCTGGTTACCAGTAAAAGGTGTGACGGGGGACTGTGGACAGGCATGTCCACGCGCTTCTTATTTTTGAAAGTCCAGTCAAGTTGTTCTGCTCCTGGTGACAGATTTAGCAAAATCTGTAGGATTCTGTGTGAACAATTGAATCTAGTTAATGCTGATTTAGGAGAACAGCTTTTAATTGAGGGAATGCACGGTGTCGTGATGGTTCGCACTCTTACCTCACAGCAAGAAGGTCCTGGGTTCGTGCCTGGGTGGGGCCTTTCTGTGTGGCGTTTGCATGATCTCCCTGTGCATGTGTGGGTTCTCTGGGTACTCTGGTTTCCTTCCACAGTCCATGCAGAAGGTCATTCTAAATTGTATCTGTAGGTGTGTGTGTGGTTGTTTGTCTCTGTGTTGCCCTGTGGGGGTGACCTGTCTAGGGGGTACCCTCCTGTGATCCGTAGCCAGAATAATAAGCAGACAATGAGAGAGAGAGAGACTTCCAGTTGAACTCTAATGGTGGTACTCCATCATTTGAACCTATTTAGGGGTTTTCTGATGAATCCTCATACCTGAATTACGTCACCAATCACCAGTGACAGCTTCGCTGTAGCGTGGCATTTCATTCTGAATGTTCATTTGTTTGATTTTGGGAGCCAAACGTGGGGGTTCACGCCACCACCTCACAGTGTGAAAGTCCCAGTATTGAGCTCACGTGGGGTCCCTGTGCACACAGTTCAACAACTTGCATATGACGGTCAATTGGTGACTCTAAATTATCCATAGTTGTTTGCAAGTGTGTGTGTGTGTGTGTGTGTGTGTACGTGTGCGTGCGTGTGTGTGTGTGTCTAGGGTGTACTCTGCTCTTGGCCA
>JAUESF010034086.1:0-48763 GCA_032274765.1 Malacoctenus tetranemus | reverse complement strand
GTGTGTGTGTGTGTGTGTGTGTGTGTGTGTGCGTGTGTGCGTGTGTGCGTGTGTGCGTGTGTGCGTGTGTGCGTGTGTGCGTGTGTGTTGGCAGTACACCAATGTGCTCTATCACTGCCTGCAGCTGGAAGAAAGTAGGGATACACCACTCCACGTTTTTCCCTCCCAATACTGATACAGACATCTGAAGTTTAGTATCTGCCGATACCGATCTGATACCGATCTAATTGAGACAAAACAGTTCTGAATTGATTTCTTTAAAAAACATTTTAAAAAGGCATAGCTCAATGTACTGAGCTACAAATTTATTGAAAACTGTGCACAAGACAGCACACTTAAACACACATAAAAACGTGCAAAAACAACAAAACTTGCATTTGGGACAGAATGCATTCAGTTCGGCAAATTTACGTTTGAAGATTTTCTCCACAACAAAACGCACAATGTCTACGAAACATTCTGCACCGACGAAGGCAGCTGCAGACGTGCTCAAAAGGCAGGAAGATGGTAACTGTGGCAGAGAAAGTTACACTTCTGGACAAGCTAAAGGAAGGTAGAAGCTACGCGGCTGCTGGCACAGCAGACCGATAATGCAAGCGTCGAAGAAGAACTCCCGCTTTTCACCTGCTTACATTCTGCTGTGAGCCAGACTAGCAAGAGGCTAGCGTCTCTCAGAGTTGGACAAAGATGTTGATTAGTCATTTTCGCGATGAAATTAAGAAGATTTTTCGAATGTGTTCTTTATCTGCACAGCAGACGCTGAATGTGCACTCCCATCTGGTTTGGTCTGCCACGGTTTCGGTAGTGTCGAGAACTCGCTTTCAGTCAGTCCTATCTACTACTGTTTAGGCGCTAAAAAAATGATTTTGTTTCGAGTCAATTGTGGACGCTACCCACTCAGCACACTTTGCTTACATTGGACGAGCAGTATGGAGGAATACTGACAAGTTTTTGCGGACTTTTCTGGACGTTTTTGGCTCGGGCGCCATTGACCTCCATTATCTGAACGTGGGCAGATAACAAGAAACCTCCCAGATCTCCAGCTGCATTTGAGATGTCAAAAACGTGCTTCAGAGTGTTGTTCAGCATGGGGGTGAGTAGAAAATGAAGGCACTTCATTCTTTGGGTGAAGTGTTCCTTCAATCCTTAATCCTCAAAATGCGCGCTCCAGCGAAATGCAAGTGCTGTCCCAAGGAAGTTAAATTAAGGAGAGAGTTTGAGGAACAAAACGGCCGTTTTCTTCCTTAAAACTGAGGTTCTCCACTACCTCCGTTAAAGTGGCTCTATTATACACATTTTGGATGTCTTTGTCTTCGTATGCAAGTCCACAATGACAGAAATTCATCAAGCTCTTCTTCTCAAACACCGTTCTTCATTATATCTCAGTCGTCTCCTTCAGCCCTAATCGAAGCCCCGTCAGAGACAAGCAGAATGAGGCTCTTCTGCATTAAGCCCCGCCCCTACAATGATGCAGGATGCCTCTGATTGGGCCATTGTCGGGAGCGCACACATAGACATTCTCGCCACAGAGACACCGGCATTACTTGAACAAACCGAGGTTAATAATAATAACCAATATAAATAAATAAATAAATAAATAAACAAACATACATACATACACATACACATACACACACACACACACACACACACACACACACACACACACACACACACACACACACACATATACATGTATGTATGTATATACATATATATGTCTATAGACCCCAAAACCCTAACTGAACAACTTGCGTCTGGTTCCCGAAAACAAACTCCATCCATTGCTGTCTGGCCATAGTTTCATTTGGGAATTTGAACAAGTGTAACTTTCTGACACAGCCAAAGAAACACTTGTGTTTTTGATGTTTGATGCGTCGCGATAACTACTAGACATATAACCAATTCAGGAAAGGTGAGCTGCCTCAATTCTCATGAACGCGCACAGAAGTTGTCCAATCACTGAGCTCCCCCCCTTGTGACGTCAGTGAAAACAGCTCTGAAACCTAACGCTTCTACCACCGCACAAACTGCATGGAGAGACACGCTAAGTATCTCAAACATGAGTATATGTGAAAAGAGGGGGCGATGCTCGCTTGTCTGAATGAGCTTTCAACACTATTTAACTGTGAATAGTGAAAAGAAGTCGAAATAGCACAATAGGACCTCTTTAAAAGTAAGGGCTACCCAGACCGCATTGCGTTTTTTCAGTTAATAAACATGGCGGTGAAGACGGCGAGCTACAAATGCACATTTCTTTGTTAATGGAGATACAAATATTATGAAAAACATGGTATTCTCTTAGTTTAGGCCCATGTTATGGATTAGTTACCTCACTGTTGCGGAACATTTATTTTATGATCTTTTACGATCTTTTGCTGCTGGTGCTACGGTTTGTTCTTCTTCTGACTTGACAGACTGAATGCTGCTTTGGTGTAATGCTGCCACCTACAGTCTTGTGGAAGTATCTGCATTAAGGAGTGTGATGATCTTTTACGATATTTTGCTGCTGGTGCTACGGTTTCTTCTTCTTCTGACTTGACAGACTGAACGCTGCTTTGGTGTAATGCTGCCACCTACAGTCTTGTGGAAGTATCTGCATTAAGGAGTGTCCCATTTCTAGCCGTTAACACTTAGTTTTGAGGGTTGAGGTTAAGGAAGAAGGTTAAGGATTAAGGTTGAGGATTGAGGATTAAGGGAGAGAATTGGAACGCACCCTAACTGTCTGCTGCCCTCTCCACAGGCAGAGGGCGGCACAGTTTTTATTCAAAGAAGGCTGGACTTGTCTCCAACTCACAGCTTTCTGATGTACATATTCCACTAAAAGAAAAATGAATGCTATTTTTGATGTTAGTTGCTGATTTAACAGTGCCATTTTATAAAGTCCCCCCTCCACCCCAAAATGAGGGGACCTAAATCAAGATGGGTGTTGGAGTCCAGCAGGGCCGTGTCTCATCAAGAGTGGGTGGCCCCTCTGATCATTTGTCTTCTTTATGAGGGCCCTTCAGAATCACTGGAAGATTCACCAGCGAGTGTCAATCAGCACCTCTACATCTGAATCTAGAAAACAGGATGACATGTCCATATATCCTTTGCAAAGGACTTTTGGGGATTTATAAGACATATCATTATAGCTGTAGTTGTAACACACTTGCTTAGCAAATTTCTGAGATCATTTCTACTTCTTAAACACAGTTCAAAGACCCTTCAGGCCTATTGTGACTGTAGTATTTGCTGGAACGGAGAGGACACGGCTGTTCCCAGAGCAGAACAGTGCAGCACACATTACCTGGTCTCAGTGGTCAGCTCTGTGGTCACCAGCACTGTCTTATCCTCCTCAACCACTGGGTGCAGGGCCTCCTCCTCTGCCTCTGGTATGGTGACAATCACCACCTCATCCATTTCCTGCATATTGACGTCTGAGGACGCCATTGGGGGTGGGGACAGAGCTTCTAAACAAACAGAAAGACAGAACGTGAGCAGAAGCACTTTCAGAGACTGACGTGATGTGGTAGTGACTCCTCAGAAACGAGGACTCCTCTGTTCCTAAGATCCTATTTCTGACAAATCGATCCAAAGATGAACATCACAATTTTGTTTTCCTAAAAGATGTGAATCTGCACCTGCTGCAGGTTCTCTGAAATTCAGTTTAACATGCAAACCCTTTTATGATGTTTACATATTTCTATATATTGTCTCAGTCACACAGTACAGAATCCATGCCATGAGTTGTTTATTCTCCCCACTCATTAAGAAACCCCAGTTCAAATCAAATCAGCAAACATCATCGATATATTTGACCCAATAAGAGGTAGACTAACAGGATGTCTGTGCATATTAAAAAAGCTAATTCAAAGGCAACTAATTAATTAGCAGGTCTCAAAACCGGAAGCTGTGTGGGTTACTTTTTTCTGAGAGGTGCAACTCTTGGAGGCTGGTGATGAAGCAGAGGGTCAACAGAATCCCTGGTCAGTGGTTGGTCCAGTGAGGAGAGGACACCGGTGTCTCCGCACGTGTGCCCAACACTGCACTAACGGGTAGCCTGCTCTTTCACTGAAATGTGTGTGTGTGTGTGTGTGTGTGTCTGTGTGTGTGTGTGGGGGGGGGTGGATGGTTGTCATCTATCCGTTTGCCCCACGCTACACAAACAAAGCAAACTTTTTAAAGCGGCGATCTTTTAATTCATATAAAACACAGCGGGGATTTCCACACGAGGAATCCACAAGAAGCACCGCAGGAAGTCTTACCTGTCGGAGGGATCTAATTTGATGCCTCTTCTTGTACCCACTGTCCGGACGCCGGTTAGCTGTCTTTGTGATGCTAGCTGCTACAGTTTCGAGCTGCTCTGGGAGGCTACAACCAAAGTAGCGCAGCAAGTAGAGCCATTTGATGTGCAGGCGATTCCGTTTTATTTCACACAGCAGTCTCGTCACCCTGCTTGTGAAGCCTGTGAGTTTACAGTTGTACTTCTGCTCATGTTGTGCAAGTCCATTTCATAGTGGATTTTCTTCTTCACTTGTATGTCTCGAGATTGCAAAGGGAGACTATTGGTTCAAGCCGCCCCCTACCGGATACAAAGAAAGTTGCTGTTGACAGACGTGACGATATGCCTCGATAAATGTGGGTCATAATCTTAGACTGTACTGCATGTCCTAATCGAGTTAATTAAAGATTAACTAATAAATGATAAATAATACTTTATTTGTTGTGAAATGGCACAACAGGCTAATAGAACGTGGGTCAATATCTGGGATAGTTGTGTCAAATATTCACACAAATTCTTTTTACAATATTCTCATCAGTAATATATATCTAACTCATCTCAGCCTGTTCATCTGGAACGGTTTTGTCCAAAAGTATCCATCAACAACACATGTCTTTCATAATTATTGTTGCTATGTGAATATACTTGACAGTCATTTTACACTTGGTAAAGTAGTATAAATCTATCAATCTCAATGTCTATGAATCTATCAATGTCACTTTTATCCTCCAATTTCAGATCACTAAAAAGAGATTTAAATCTATTTTTCAACAAAAAAAAAATTCCCAGCAAATGATCACTTAATCCATGTGTTATCCATGGGTAAAGAACCAATTAAAGGAGTTTGCATATAAAACCATGAGGTTTGTTTTACAGGTGGTTTAACTGTACATTTTGAAGGCTGGAAAAAAATCAATGGTATGTAAAAACACATAGGAACTTAATGCACGGATATTTGGATGATGTCTACGGTTTTACAGATGGAAGTAAGGACCCAGAAAAAGCTCCACACAGAAAAACTGGTAGTGTACATAGTGGAGATGCTGGCAATATTGGTTGCTCTGCAGTGGGCAAAGTTTGCCCAGCAGAAAAGAGTTTGATGTGCTCGGACTCTACATCAGTTCTTTCCAGCATCCATTCATTTAACTCAGGCAGTCATCCGGACATTTTATAAAATATTCTTATCATTGTGACCAGAATGCATCAACAAGGAGGTGATGCGAAATTTTTGTGGGTGCCTGCCCATTGTGGGATCGTAGGACTTGAAAAGGTGGATAGGATGGCGAAGGGAGAGCTGAAAAAGCGAGTGTGGAGATGAGAGTCAAAATCAGCAAGGCTGAGGCAGAGTGTGGTGTGGACACAGGTGATGAGGGAATGGCAAAAGAGGTGGGACATTGAGAACACAGGGAGACCTCTCTCTCAAGTAAAGGAAGAGGTGAGAGAGGGAAGATGGCAAGGAGGGAATAGGAGGGAGGAAATCATTGTTGCAAGGCTTAGAATAGGACACAGTGGATTAAACAGAACACTACAAATCATAGAAAAACATGCATCCAGGGAGCTGTGACATTTGTCAAGAGGAGTCAGTGGATCATGTACTTTTTCCATGCAGGGGCTATCATGCAGGTGGAGAGGTCATGGTGAAGAGGTTGAAGGAACTTGATATAAGGGAGGTACATTTGAAAAGTAGTTAAGTTGCAGGCAGTGGCGGTTCTGCATTGAATTACTCCCCCACCACAAAAATCTCACATGGCACACAATCTTACAGAAACCAATTTGTTTTATTACACAAAACAGTCTAAGTTACAAAAAATGTACTATATACGGTATACATAAATGTGTCCAAATATAACAGATATGTAAAATAAATAATGAAATAAAATATTAAAAACAATGTACAAAAAATAGAATAGGCTAAATACTCAAAATAGCACAAACCTTTCAGCACACAAATAACACACTTAAGATAATCTGACAGGAACAATGAGCTCTTCGCACATTTTTACTTATGACTGGTTAAATTGTTTTGTCACAAATAATTCAGCTGTAGCAAATGTCCATCTTTGAAACTAGCTACAGATATGAAAACTACAGGCTAATTACAGAAAAAATAAATAACTGAAGTTGTAGGAGTTTTGTCGTAAAGCTCAAACTTACAGTGAAATTAGAGCTGGTGTTTGTTCAGCAGAACTACTGTGGTAGTCACTGTTGTATGACTATAGTGAGCATACCTCCAAATTGCGAGCATGATAGTAAGAAGGCTTACAAACATACCATATCTTACCAGTGATCATTAGCCCTTCATTCATGACGTGGATAGAGAGAGCATCGCACACCTTGATCTTTGCCTTGTTTCTCTTCTTTTCCTTTATTTCCTAAATTGGGCACCTGATGCCTTTGGCCTTTTTTCTGTCCATTCCTGTTTATTTTGGCACTCTGCAGTCAACAAATTCTCCCATCCCCCACTGTTGTCATTCACATCAGCAGTCAAGGCTAACCCAATTCCCCTTCGTTTTGTCTTACTTATTTCTATTTGGCCATTTTTCACAATTCATAGGAACATAAACGTGCAGGAATTGAAGACCTGTATATGTGATATTCGAATGAAATGTGCTTTGTATGAAAGAAAGTCTTACAAAAGCAGGGGGCGACAATTTGCCCCACACAGTGATATGACAATTAATAGAGAACAGTGTTGCGGCGCTTTGTTTTCCCAACCGCTCGTGCCGCCCCCGTTATGTCATGAAAAAATGGTTGCGGGTGTAGGGCACAGGTTGAGGTGTTGATTTTTTTTAAAGGAGACAGGGCTATAAAAAAGGGTATAGGAGTATAGGTAGATTGATAGATGGATAGATGGATGGATGCGTGTATGCATGCATGCCCCATCCCTTGTAAGGGCCATTGGCTGCTGCGCCTACGGCGTGACGTCTCGACTGTTCGCCGATTTCTGACCCACTTATCCAGTTGGTGGCGGTAATGCTCCATGTACGGCTGCGATCCGCCGTTAAAACCCTAGAAGGAGAAGCCAAGCAGCAGCAGCATAATAAATGGGAGCTGGTGCAACTAAGTACATTGGAGTGGGGGATGTTATGGTGTTTACTGACGTAGTTCCGTTCAGTGTCACCAGCTGCTGTCCCCGACAGTATCCCAGTTAACCTGACAGTTGTTGTCGCTGAAAGGTGGGGAATGGCAAACTGTGCCTGGTCAGAAAGAGTACTCCGACTCCTTCGCCGAATGAATAGCTTTTATCTGCCAGGTGAGACAGTTGTACAAGCAGCGGCGCCACCACGAGCGGCTTCTCCGCCATAACGCTCTCGCTCTTTTGTCCCTGCAGGCTCCAGCCAAGCGGCCTGCTACAGGTTTGAAGTGGACGGAACGCAAGTTGGCTGGATTCCTGCTCACGTTGCTTTGGCGCTGTCACGCTTCCCGGATGTCTTCAATGCACCGCAAGGTGGCGTCATTTCACTGCGGCCCGGCCTGGACTCCTACAGGAGTCGGTCGGAGGCTGTGGACACGGTCCTGCAAACCCTCAGACATGAGGGGTCCCTGAGCTGCCTGAAGGGATGGAGAGACGAGGTGAGGCTGTCAGTGTGTGACAATAGTTGTGTTTCTATCCACTTCTGCGCATTTTCACAAAATGTGCATAAATACTTGAATGGAAACACCAGAAATTCAAATAAAGGCAATTCGCAATGAAGTTTTATCGCTTGGAGGGGGTGGATTTTTCAGCGTATCAAATAAAGGAAATGCGACTGTGTCCATCTGTTCAACGCTTCGTCTGGTCCTACAAGGAGGGAAAGTCACTCCCCCTTACACACTGGCACTGATCTGTGAGGAGGTGTCAGTTTTAGCAGTTTTAACAGTGCTGTTGTTCTATAGGAGGTTCAGGTCATTTCAACAACTCAAGTGTTGGCTAAAGACAATAAGGCAGGTGTCAAACTACAGCAAACTCAACTCATGGAAAGGCTCTTTTGAAATCATGAAGTGAGTTTTGAATAAGCAGTGTTTGAGGGAGGATTAAAAACCTAGTTGCCCCACAAAACTGCTCCGTGTGAAAATAAAGTTGTTGTTTGAAGTATGGCGACAATATTCCTAATCATAATATATCAGGTCTCATAGCCACATGTCAGTCATCTGTCCAGACAATGTGCCTCATATCAAAAAAAAGTTTTCAGTCCGCTTTTCACCTGTATTGGAAGTTTGAGATAATAAGAGAGTCAAATTAACAAGCATACCAAGTTTCAGTTTAATTTGTTAAACTTTGTTCTGTTACTATAATCCAGTCACGTTATATCATATTGCACTGTTTGCATATTCAAAAAAATATGGTCTGAGGGTGTAAAAAGGTGAAAAAAACCCACCTTGACAGGTTTCCACATAGCCAGCTTCAGTGTGTGGACGGTCTCGGTTCCTGAAGGCGATCCAAGGAAATCGCCTATATTGACACAAGTCACTACTTTGTTGCTCACACACACATAAAGATTAGACTAAACATGTTGGTCCCTGAAACGAGCCCTTGTATGTGAAGCAATCTCATCTTTCAGAGGTACAGTGTGATGGCAAGGTTCTCGGACCCACCTCTTATGTGGATGGAAAGAGCGGCGACAAGTGAGCACTGACACAAGTAGTTGATAGTCCCACTGTGTGCTTGCCTTTGTTGTGTGACCTGACTGTCCTGACTCTGCAGGTCTATTTGGAGTGAAGCGGTACGGAGTTCACATCAATGGTTACACTGTCAGCACTGGCGGGGAGGTCAGTATGTGGCTGGCACGCCGCTCTCGCACCAAGCAGACATACCCAGGACTGCTGGACAACATGGTGAGTGCATGCTGGGGCCAGCCACCCAGCAGAGTGGGCAGAGGTGTTCAATGCCTTTTAGGGGGGCTTTCACACTGGCTGGATTCAGGTGCATCGAGTTGGTTTTGTCACCGTGCATAAATCACACTTAACTGCATCAGTGAGGCCCCAGCCCCCGGAGGACAGAAGCAGTGTGCAGGCGGACCGTACCAACTGGCACTGCTCCCCGAGGTGAGGGGGTCCAATGTGCAAGGGGTCTCACTCACAATGTTTGACAAAAAACATGATTCAAAAAAACAATTAGTTGAGGATGAAAATGTTTTTGTTCAAAAAAGTTTCATGTCGTAGTGGTCGGTTATGTCACTCACACAAGAGGTTTTAGTATGGCATAAGTAAATGTTCCGTCTGGGGGATCCAGAGGCACCAAGGGCCACTCCGTTTGGCTTTCACCATGGATGTAATGAGTTCTTCTGCATGTGATCGAGAGCCCGACCGATATGGGCTTTTGGAGGCTGATACTGATATTGGGGGCTTTTAAAAACTGATATCCGACATATTGGCCGATGTCCGATATTTGCCGAGATCCAATATATATATGGTCAAATGTTCTTAAAAAAGTTGACATACATAGGATATGTACTTTCCAACTGTAGTTCAACTCAAATTCTCATAATAACCTAAATATGATTCAAGACAAAGTAGCAGAACACTATACAACACTATATCAACTTTAATTTAAATATCAATACTACAGATGACCATTTCAGAATGAAAACACCTGGCTGCATACAGCTTTGAGTGATAACACATTGGGAGGGGTTTTGCATCTGATACATTTTAAAAGACTCAGCAACTTAGTGATTTGATGGTCTATGTATTTGGCCTATTACATTTTACATCACAAAAACATGTTAGAAACCTAAATTTGTCATATTTGCAAGCTATTGAAAAGTTCTTTCTTCCACTTAACACAAGGAGCTTAACTAGGTTTATGTAACAATGTTGCAGCTGTTAAAGCTTCCAAACAAGATTACAACTAAATACATTAGTTTGAGCCTTTCAAAAATTAATATAATGAAAACAATAACTTCTGAATTTGTGAGCTCCAGTAAAACCTGCATCGCAGTATGAAGTGTCGTGGGACACAGTACAATAACCCTATATTCCTTCTCAAATCATATGCCTTGTTTATTTCACAAAGAGGCAACTTACACAGCATTTAAATGCTGTATGTAAGTCTTGCATTAACTAATAGTAGAGATTGAAGTCAACAGTTGCATATATCATTGCTTATTTCACAAAGAGGCAACGTACAGATTAAAGACGCTAATACATTCGATAAAACTAGCGCATATAAAACTGGCCTGCTCTCCTTAATGCGTCACAACAACGTGTTTCCATGAGGACGTTTGTCATGGAGCACTCGAGTGTAGTGTAATAGTTTAACAAAGCTTACCATCAGTAAAATTCACGTTTCTCTGTCCTGTTTCTCTCTGCTGCCTGCAACTCTGAGCGTGTGTGTGTGCAGGGGAGGGAGAGGGCGGTGCAGCGAGAGCGCACTGCTCTCTGTGAGGGGAGGGGGAGGACCAGCACGGAGCTGCAGATAAGGAAGGGAGGGGGAGAGAGAAGAATCATCGCACGTCACGTCAAATCTCCTTTTGTCGCTTGCAGCAAAAACAGAAATTTAGTATCGGCCACATTTTGGCTGGTGCCGATTAATCGGCCAGAAGCCAAAATTGGCTCAATATGTCGGCCCATTGATATATCGGTCAGGCTCTAATGTGATCCTCTTCATCTCCAGTGGTACATTACAACCCACACTGCAAGGTTTACATGTTTGTTTTTTTGTTGTTGATCCACACTAATGTATAATGCATGCATTTTTGTCAAAACCTCTGGATGATTGCTACACCAATGACTGTCTGTGCTGTGTGTTTGTCAGGTGGCAGGTGGTCTCGCTGCCGATGTCAGTATCAAACACACTCTGGTCAAAGAGTGTGAGGAGGAAGCTTGTATCCCAGGAGCCATTGCTGCCATGGCTCATCCTGTAGCAACAGTAAGGTGAGTTTGGAACCATGACCAAAGGCCAATCTGATGTCATTCACCTTGTTTCTGAACAGACTCCTGAACATTATGAATATAAACCCAGGCATGTTGTATGTTTTGGACTTGTAATGAGTAAAATCTACCTGGTGAGACTGAGTTTTTTGCAGTGCGATCCCCCTGGACAGTGAATGAAGCTACTTTACAAACAGATCTCAACGAGAAACAGTCTCTCCCTTTTTTTGTACGAATTTTGCCATGTGCAGCAGCCTCAGACAGCTGCGTTACCTTAGGAGCTCTGGTACTCTTGTCAGCATCCCAGATAAAGTTAATGCAACAGGGGGATTACTGAGTTGAAACAACTAGGAAGGATTAATGGGGAAAAAGGAAACACGAAGAAAAGCAAACAACAATTTGCACACATTGGCTTTTTCTTCCTATGATTTTGGGCAGATTGATTGAGTCAGATTCTTGAAAACACTCAAAAATACGTTTTTAAGGAAGAATCCAAGGCAAACCATAATCCCATTGACGCTGTTCTAATATATTGAATTCAATTGAAAAGGACAATGGAGGTTGTGCTGACAGTGCCAATCATTTTCCTCGGGTGAGTGTCAGACCTGAGGTGATGAAGCAGGGTTTCTTATTCATTCTTTGGTTGGCCAGTAAAGAGGCTACTAAGACAAAATGATGGCAGAACAAGCTCTGTCAGTTAAAGACTGGATTAACATCATTTGCAACACTTTTCTGATGGACAAAAAAGTTCAGATGCGAACATATTCTGTAATTTCTATGGACTAAAAATGGTCCTCAGTGTTTGATCTGACACTTCACTTTCCCCCATTCATGTTTCGAGCTGTATTTTTTTCTGTTTGTAACCTTTATGTTCCAGAATTTATTTTGTAAAGTTGTTCAACCCTATTTGACCACGTTGACTTTGCAGCTACACTTATGACGACATGGAGGGGGTGTTTCCTGAAAGCCAGTTTGTTTTCGATTTGAATCTTCCCGAGGACTTCAAGCCTTGTGTCGGTGACGAAGAGGTGCAGGACTTCTACCTCCTCCCTGTAGAGAAGGTAGGCTGTACCGGCTTTTGACCTGAGGCATCACAGAGCCCACCCAGCTTCACATGGCCCATCCGCATTGCTGCTAATCCAGTCCGTTGCTCTGACCTCAGGTAAAAGAGCTGCTGGCTACCGATGACTTCAAACCCAACTCTGCCATGGTGGTCTTAGATTTCCTCATCCGACACTCCTTCATTGAGCCAGACACAGGTCGGTCCTGCAAAATCTCCACAGTCGGAATCACCTTTGAGTTGGACATAATTTGCATTTTAACGATTCTGATTCCGATTCTTTGAGGTGGAAGAGAGAGGGAAAAAAAAAATAATTTTTTCATTTGAAAAAGCCTTTACACAGGCCATTTTTATTTATCACAATCTAGTAGTTAAACACTCCCTTTTAGGGGAGTATACTTTGGGTTTATTGAATGGAATAATTGAATATCCCTGCAAACACAAAAACAAACAAAAGATGTTTTTAGTAAAAAGAAAACAAAAAAAACATTTTTAAACAGAACATAAAAGCAATTAATACACACCTAAGCACGCCCTTGTGGTGTTATGTTTTTAAATTAAACGAGCACTGTGCCAAAGACAAATTTGTCAAAGTATTGGCAACTTAGTTCAGGGGTAGATAAAGTAGCAGCAAGTTAGTTAGCTTAACGTCATTATTTACTTAACGTGACCTAAATGTGTGTGGCTGAGGGGATGCAACCTTTTTGCTGTTACTTTTCTGTGACACTCGGCAACTTTCTCCGCTGACAGCTTTTCCCTTGCTGCCATTGTGAATTTATTTGCTGGCTGAGGTCGCTAGCTGGTGTTGGAATTCTGTCTTTCTCTCAACTCTTACCTAGAATTCCTGCGTATTCGTTTATTGGATTGAAGCGGAGTCATTAGTCAATTTCAAATAAAAAGAATATTTTACTACATCAATTAAAGGATGATCTTACAATCAGAATCAAATGCGCAGTTTCAGAGCTCTGGGTCCAATTTTCCCTAGCAATCAGACATCAAGTTCGTCTTATGCTCAGCTGAGAAAAGACGCCTAGCTCGCCCTAACTGTGTCTTCTTATGCCATTGATCGCTGGTCGGATTGCATCGTCTCCTCAGTCATTGGCAGACGCATCTTCAAACCAACGCAGGATCAGATTCCAGGCTCGTGATTGGCTCCTTCACAAGTGTCCCAAGTCCCAGTCCGTCCCGTCCATCTTCAGGAAGTGTCGTAAACTGCTATGGGGGTTGCAGCTGTTGTCTCCTCTCCTGGTGTCCTGTCCTTTTGTTCATCCGTCACCTGCAACAGCTAAAATCCTTCACCGGTTAACATAGCAGGAGCAGCAGCAGCCGGCTCAGACTGGCTAAAGCTGGCATCACTCTGTGAGCGTTCAACAACTATGAACAGATTTGAGACAGTTTGAGCAACTGACAGTATATTCAAACTTAAGCCATAGTTTACAGACTATAGTCTGTTAGGAATAAGACAGTCATAATTTCCACGTTACTAATTCCAACGAAGAGTTGCTGGCTGATGGTTCAGTGTCTGTGGAGGAAGCGACGGCAGCAGGAGAGCGACGCAACGCGTCAAACACAGCACGTTCATTAAAAGAATAGTACACCCAAAGAATGATGTGCCTTTATTTTCTACTCACCCCCATGCTGAACAACACTCTGAAGCACTTTTTTGATATGTCAAATGCCGCTGGAGATTTATGAGGTTTCTTGTTATCTGCCCACATTCAAATAATGGAGGCCAGATGAGAGTGCGCATTCAGCGTCTGCTCTGCTGATAAGGAACACACTCGAACCATCTTCTTAATTTCACAGCGAAAATGACTTATCAACAGCTTTTTCCAACTCTGAGAGATGCTAACCTCATGCTAGTCTGGCTCACAGCAGAATATAAACAGGTTTTCTACGCTTGCAATATCGGCACAGCAGACCCTGAAGGCACACTCTCATCTGGTTTGGTCTGCCGCAGTTTCCGTAGTGTCGTGAACTCGCAGGCACACACATTCTTGAAATGCTATAAACTACTGCTTAGGCTCTAAAAACATCTCATCTCATTATCTCTACCACTTATTGTTCCGTGTTACGGGAGGTGCTGGAGCCAATCCCAACTGTTTACAGGCAAAGGCAGGGTACACCCTGGACGTCTCGCCAGTCCATCACAGGGCAACACAGAGACAAACAGCCACACACACTCACATTCACACCTACGGACAATTTAGAATCACCAATTGACCTTCTGTATGTTTTTGGACTGTGGGAGGAAGCTGGAGTACCCGGAGAGAACCCATGCATGCACTGGGAGAACATGCAAACTCCACACAGAAAGGCCCCACCTGGGCGCGAACCCAGCACTTTCTTGCTGTGAGGCAAGAGTGCTAACCACCATGCCGCTCTAAAAGCATTCTAAATGATTTTGCTTTGCGTAAATTATGGATGCTACCCACTCAGGACACTTCGATTACATTGGATGAGCAGTATGGAGGAATATTGATGAGTTTTTGTGGACTTAATGGACGTTTTTGGCTTGGGCGGCCTATGACCTCTATTATTTGAATGTGGGCAGATAACAAGAAACCTCACAGATCTCCAGCTGCATTTGACATATCAAAAAAGGGCTTCAGAGTTTTGGTCAGCATGGGGGTGAGGAGAAAATGAAGGCACATCCTTCTTTGGGTGTACTATTCCTTTAATGTTTATACCATGCAGCAAATGAAGGTGTTCTGTCATGTTTGTTGTGCATCCTCCTTTGGCAGTAATCGGTTTATCACAGGTGCACTGTGCAAATTCGTCCTTTTTTAGATTAAAATGAAACCAAACTTTCGAGCGACGTTTGCGATCCATGTTCAGACAAGTGAAATTTAGCGGAGCACGTCTGGCAGAGTCATACAAACAAACGAGTGTGGCGTTGAGGGACCGAAAAAAAGAATAGCAATTAAAACATCTTCTTAACTGTTCTGTTTTTCTGTCGAGTCGTGTTTCCTCATCAGATACTGTTTCCCCGTGCCGCACACGCAGCAAGGAACGTGTGTACTTGTTCAGCCCTCTTTACCGCACTTGCACAGCAAGACAATGACGGACACGGCAAAAGCTCAAATGCTGTGTTTTGGCAAAGTTGTCCCACTACTTTCACTTCCACTCTCATCCAATACATCAATTCATGGGTTTACAGTGACGTCACTGTGTTTCATCAGCACCATCTTGAGGACCTTTTCTGAAGCAGGAAGTACGCTGTCTTCATTGCATCTCTATGGTGTGTGGTCAGATGCGATCACAACAAAGGAAAACAAACTGGAATTACGTTCTACAACATCCCCAAAAACCACGAGAGAAGACAGAGGTGGATTGCTGCCATAAAGAGGATCACTGGACTCCCACCGAACACTCCCGGCTATGTGCTGAGCACTTTAGCTCGGTGAGTAAAGTCTGTACCGCTACATAGCTTATCATTAGCATGCTAACGATCTTATTACCACAGATTTAAAATAGTCACGATCAATGAGGGCAGTTGGTTCGGCTTATTGATGTTAAGGAGGCTCGAAAATGTTTTTTCTAGATGAAATTTTTAAAAATAATTTTTAGATAAATCCATTCCTTATGCTGAAAGGAGTCAGAATGAACAAAAAAAGGAGGGGTATAAGAATTACTCTTTCTACTACAGCAGCTCAAAGATCCCCCACTTTTTGTACATACCTTATGTAAAAAGAGGGACTGTTCACCTTCAAATGCATTTTTCCCAACTTCTAGATGCATGATTTGGATGAAACTTCATACATTGATTGAACAGACTGAAAGGAAATGAAAAACACCAAAAAAATTACATGTATGCGATCTAACTTTTTTGAGACAAGCCAAGACAGTGCAGGGAAGGTGGCCGGAGCGCGTTTCTCCGTCCGCTAAGCAGCACACTGTAACACGGCAGAGCGCGTAGGGCCTCCGTCTTTCTACCCCAGGTCCGTTTCCGCTGCAGGTGAGATCCCACCTCATTTTTCTCTGTTGGTTTTTTTTTTTCTGTTGGCAAGGGCCATCGGCAGTTTCGGTAGACAGAGCATGAGTAGTGGTTTTTAAACAGGGGGTACACATCCTTATGGCTCTAAGTCACCCATCAGATACTGTTCCCCCTGTGTTAAATTATTTGTCATATCACTGTATAGGGCAGATTGTCGCTCCCGGAAACTGTGAGTGAAAAAAGAAGGGGCGCTTCAACCTTTCTAGAGATCGTCTCTTCGGAAAACAACGGCCAGGTCGTACCAGGAGGAGAGCCACGCCAAGTGTTTTTCATGAGGTCGATGGGAAACAAGAACTGGTTGAGAGCAAAAATGTCGAGACCTTGCTGTGGTCAAGAACTGCATGGATGCAAATGCAAGCTTGCCTGTCCAGCGCAACGCTTGTTGCGTTGCCATGGGAAACGTTCGAGTCGATCGTGCAGCACCTGCGCAGAAAAGATGCAGAGTTAAAACTGTTTCGAGCCTCTTTAAATAATGTTTTAGTTAGAGTCAATTACTAGTTATTTTGTTACTTTATTTTGTTTCTTAATCTTTTTTTAATCTACTGCTGCAGGTAAAAAAGTGACAATCCCCTTCACCCTGATTGCCTCGGTTCCACCAACCCCACTACCACTGAACAGCCACTTGAACTGGGATGCTATTGTGGTCAACCTGCAGACTCAGATTCCATCACCTGCTCATCTGGAAGTTGCAGACGGAAGCACTTTCACAGGTCCTGCCTGAAGCTGATCTGGGTGCCCAAGACATGGAAATGTATGGAATGCAAAAAGCAACTTTAGGACTGGAGTTGTTTACATGTTCATTGTTTGTTTTTTCCTGTAGATTCCTGTAAATTATATGGATGTACATTTACCTCTGAATAAACTCCAAAAATGTTTATTTCTTCAGTGTGAAAGTTGTGTTCATATAGCCTTACAGTTAAAAGTGCAGGTGTGGTGAAAAAAGAGCCCCTATGACTCTGGGTTCATTTCTCATCTAACTTAGACTGACCCTTTGGAAGAAGTGATCTTGCTTACCTGTGAATATTCTTTTTTTTGAATTTTAAAGTTGTCAACTAATCAGTTTATGGGTGAAATATTCTTTAGTGGCTTGTTTGCTTTTATATTTTGGGTGATGCGGGTAAAATCAAATTCTAAATCAAATAAAGACATGAAAGATTATTTGCGTGTTTAAAACAAAACAATTTTTATTCAACCTTTTTTACTGCCAATAAAAAATGCAAATAAATGAAGAAGAATGAATGGATCCGCACAGCTGAATATAGCTCCAACAGGTAATTAATTTCACTAAGTAATGTTTCGGGCACAGAGTCCGGATCAGCTTCAGGCAGGACCTGTGAAAGTGCTTCGTCTGTAGCTTCCAGATTTGTAGATGATGAAATCTTAGTCTGCAGGTTGACCACAATAGCATCCCTGTTCAGGTGGCTGTTCAGTGGTTGTGGGGTTGGCGGAACCGAGGCAATCAGGGTGAAGGGGATTGTCTTTCTTTTACCTGCAGCAGTAGAATAAAACAATTTGGAAACTAATTGAAGTAACTAAATAACTAGTAATTGACTCTAGCTAAAACATTATTTAATATCAATAGTCTGAAGTAATTGCCCTCATTGATCGCGACTATTTTAAATCTGTGATATCAAGATCGTTAGCATGCTAACGCTAAGCTACGGAGCAGTACAGACTTTACTCACCGAGATAAAGTGCTCAGCGCATAGCCGGGAGTGTTTGGTGGGAGTCCAGTGATCGACTTTATGGCAGCAATCCACCTTTGTCTTCTCTTGTGGTTTTTGGGGATGTTCCATCCATCTATCCATCCATCATCTCCCGCTTATCCGGAGCCAGGTTGCGGGGGCAGCAGTCTCAGCAGAGAGTCAC
The DNA here is from genome assembly GCA_032274765.1 of Malacoctenus tetranemus. Lineage (NCBI taxonomy): Eukaryota > Metazoa > Chordata > Actinopteri > Blenniiformes > Labrisomidae > Malacoctenus > Malacoctenus tetranemus. The sequence continues at coordinate 30,721 of JAUESF010034086.1, read as the reverse complement.
AGACTTCCCTGTCACCGGCCTCCACCCCCAGCTCCTCTGGGGGGACCCCAAGGCGTTCCCAGGCCAGCCAGGTGATGTAGTCTCTCCAGCATGTCCTGGGTCTTCCCCGGGGCCTCCTCCCAGTGGGGCATGCCTGGAACACCTCCTGAGGGAGGCGACCAGGAGGCATCCTACACAGATGCCCGAGCCACCTCAGCTGGCTCCTCTCGATGTGGAGGAGCAGCGGTTCTAATTTGAGCTCCTTCCAAGTGGCCGAACTCCTCACCCAATCTCGAAGGGTGCGTCTCGCCACCCGAAGGAGAAAGCTCATTTTGGCCACTTGTATCCGAGAGCTTGTTCTTTCGGTCATGACCCAAAGCTCTTAGGTGAGGGTTGGAACATAGATCGACCGGTAAATAGAGAGCTTTGCCTTCTGGCTCAGCTCCCTCCTCACCACGACGGACCGATACATTGACGACATTACTGCGGCCGCTGCACCAATCCACCTGTCGACCTCCCGCTCCATTGTACCCTCACTCGTGAACAGGACCCCGAGATACTTAAACTCCTCCACCTGAGGCAGGAACTCATCTCCAACCTGGAGAGAGCAAACCACTCAGGTTCATTCAAGCACGCAAACCCCTCCACCACGGTAGGGTGGCAGCTCAAGGAGGGGTTTTTGGGGATGTTGTAGAACATAATTCCAGTTTGTTTTCCTTTGTTTTTATTGCATCTGACCGCACATCAATGAGATGCAATGAAGCATGCATGCTTCCAGCTTCAGAAAAGGTCCTCAAGATGGCAGCCGTAGGAAAATCATGACGTCAGTGAAACCCATGAATACATACACGCACCCACGCACACACACATACAGACAGACAGATAATCCTGACAGCTCATCCCGATACCTCTGTATAACCCCAAAAAACACCCATTAGATACTGTTCCCCCTGTGATAAACAGGGGGTACACATCCTGATGGCTCTAAGTCATCCGTCAGATACTGTTTCCCCTGTTTAACACAGGGGGAACAGTATCTGACAGGTGACTTAGAGCCATCAGGATACGTTCTCCCTGTTTAACACAGGATGAGCAGTATCTGACGGGTGACATAGAGCCATCAGATACTGTTCCCCCTATCTATCTGTCTATCTATCTATCTATCTATCTATCTATCTATCTATCTATCTATCTATCTATCTATCTATCTATCTATCCATCCATCCATCCATCCATCCATCCATCCATCCATCCATCCATCCAAGTGAAAATAGTGGGACAACTTCGTCAAAACACATTATTTGAGCTTTTGCCTTGCCCGTCATTGTCTTGCTGTGGTTACGAGTGATGAACATTAACACGTGTTATTTGGCACGTGTGCAGTGCAGAGTGGCGAGGAGACGCTGTGGAAACGGGATCTGATGGGGAAACGTGACTCGATGGAACACTGGAACCAGACGTTCTTGGTGCCCAACCGTACCCTTGAGCATAAGATGAGGACGCCTGGGTTGATATAATGTGTTCCCTTTCAGAGCCGCATTACCAGGACTTCGTGGCAGGACTTCATAAGATGTTATAGGTCACAGCGTACAACACCTCCCGCACTCTGGGGGACACTGCGGTCGGGACTGTGTAATCCCTGTGTGCTCATGAGGACCCGGGCAGGTCCACTCGCAGACGTAGAATGCTACGTTGTGTCCTCCTGAGCTGAAGCTACACTCCTGCTGTGTCCACAAGTCATTACACACAAAGGTTGTTTTTGATTTCTCTGGATTTAAGATTTTAATTAACAAACATTGTTCAAAAGTATACTTGTTGCTGCATGTAGTTTGTGTGCTTTCTCCTTTCTGTGTCTTAGAATCCTTTAGAATCAATCACTGGCAAGAAGATGATCAGTCCTGTCTACAGCACGTGGATTAGCTCACAGATCTGCTGTTGTTTTGTCTCCTCCTGTCCCCTCTTCCTGCCCTCTCTGACCCCAGCCAGCAAAGCTCCCTCCATCTCTCAGTCTGGTCTCGTGTGATCAGACACAAGCTTCCTCCGGTTGGAAGTGATTTTTTCCCCTGTTTTTTCCCTGCTTTTAAAAGTGTGCATGTCGATTTTTGTCAGGTTTTTTGTAATCCTGAATGTAAAGTGCCTTGAGATGACAGTGTGGTGACTGTTGCTGTATGAATAAAACGAAACTGAATCCAATTTAAATCCTGAATAAATTCTTTTACTCCAAGCTTCAACACACACACACACACACACACACACACACACACACACACACACACACACACACTTTTTTGGGGGGAACTGTGCATGCACAGACAAGAAGATTGCACCCATTTTTCTCTTAAAATTTATTTCTTCACAAAAGATCAAAAAGACAAATGGAAAAATGTGAGAATACATTTCAGATAGAAAACAACATTTCTCTTACAAATAAATTGTTTGGGCACATTTTAAATTTGATGGTTCTATATAAAAAATACAAAGCCAATGCCACATCTCATTACAATGAACACAAGTAAAACATTGCCAAGCTGATCAGCGTGAACAGAAATGAGACCTTACTGTTCAAATCAGCGTGAATCAAAATGGCATAAAAGGCACAAACCCATGCTAAACCTTCATGAACTCCATATTTTCATATTACCACAATAATACAAGGAATGTGTCACCAAGCAGGTAGCACTGGTTGTACAGCTGTGTGAAAACAGGCAAACCACACTAGAATGTCAGGACTGAACCACAAATACATTTATCCCATGAGCTCCTTAGAAAGTTGTTACTGAAGTTTGAAAGCATCATTACCTGAGCAGTGATCAAAGAGGGACATTAGTATGTAGCATGACAGTGTACAAGGTACAAGCAGTTGTAAGTGAAACAAACCAGAACCTGAAGCCAAGGTTAAACTTTGGGTTAAATTCTACAGAATCATTACATCCAACAGTTACTCAAGAGTAATGTGCGCATCATAGCATTGGATACTTTAGAGCTGCCTTTAATTTCAGAGCCCTGCCAGACAGCTAATTTCAGCAGTGGATGCACAAAGCAAAGCTTTCAGTTCAAGTTCCTCTCTTCTCCTCCTTGTCCTGCAAGCCGTAAACAGACCCTTCTTGTCTTGCAGGCTGCAGATGGATACACTTGCTGCAGTCGGGTGCCTTGGGGGAGGGAAAGGGGAGGAGCTCACGGCAGCACCAGCTGCAGGTTGAGAAAAGTAGGTGATAAGTGCCTTCACCTAAGTCTCCATTAATGCCACCAAAAAGTCACACGATTTGTTGCTCGTCACTTTTTTGAAAATTAGTCGCTAGAGGGGTCTGAAAACTCGCAAAATTTAGCGAGAAAGTCACTAAGTTGGCAACAGTGTGCCGGACAGATAAAGTTCCGTCCCTGCTGAAAAGTCTGCGGGCCCCACACATAGATGCCTGCAGTGTTTATTTATAGTCAAAGGAACGCGGTACAATCCTGTCAAACAGTACATTTACCTTACCTGGTTTTTTGATGTATGGTGATGATTTTCTGCCAATATTATCAGAAATTGAACACAATAGCGATCTCGAGTGTGTCAAGGTTGTAGCTGCAACAGCAGAAAAACAGCTATGGCCAGTGTGTTGCCAAGTTTGCTGCGGATACGTCAGTTTTTATGCATGTCCATCTACTGACGGCTTCACCTATATTGAGTCTTCCGAGGTCACTCTTCTTCTGAGACAGATAATGAAACCTCCGGGGCTCTGAAGCAGCTGTTTGATTTGCCGACTCTGCCATTTTGCCAATTGCGAGACAAGGTGTGTGCCATAATAGAGGCTGTAACTGGCAACCTATCATTGGCGACCTCGATTGGCTTTGGCTTGTAAACAAATCGCCATTGTTGAACGCATCAAAATTTATATTATAATTATTTTCAGGAGAAATGTATTTTTTAAGGAAACACTATTTTTCCATTCTGCACTCCTCTAAACGTCTTTTTGAGGTTTTTTTTTTTTTTTAAATATACCTTTTAATAAAAAGTCCTACACATTCAACCTTTAACTTGACTGGAATTGATCTAAGAAGTAAATACATACGCAAATATCATGAAAACGTTGATAGTCCTTACTTTAAAGGTCTGCCCATGGACAAAGACAATGCTTTGAACAACATATATGAAGACAAAAAGGAAGCAGTGTTCCAAAAAAATCAAATTCAAGACGATCAGTTACAACCATATTGTATTTTCACACATGCTATATTTGTAGACTGCCATTTAAGTTAAAGGTTAAGTTTGGAAGGTCGCATTTGAGTTTTCATCTATTCTTTATGATCTGTTGCTCAAGGGAAAAAAAACGTCCATCTTTTCCTGAAACATTTGCTGCTTTTTTTCGTGTTTTAACACATCCACATTCGAGATGGGTCCTCCTGAATGGACTTTTCTGAAGACCTTTTTGTACTTGTTTTGCTTTTTTCTTCTCTGTAATAAGAATGCGTTATGGATGGGGTGTGTTGTGGGGGGTGGGGGGGCAGAAGTCACGTGGAGCGGTTGCAGGAAGTGGAATTGCCAGCAAATCAACAGCGCGCTCGCGATCTATTGGCTGGTTCAAAAAGGAAACAATTCAAAACCTAACGTCAGACGGCGCGCGGTGTCCGTGAGGGACAGACGGCAGAGGTAAGTTTATTCCTTTTTTTTGAATTTTGCATTTGACGCTACTTGTTGACACAATTTTAAAGCTTTGTGTGTACGGAACCAGCTTTCCTCGGTCACATAATGGAACGCAAAACATTGATTTTGATTTCGTAATGTTGCTTCGTGTGCCGGCAGTTTGTCCCCGTTCAGGGATTATGTTTGCTTGCGGGGTATTCTTCGGTCATGTTAATGTTTTTCGACCTTCTAAAGAATATGTATTTCACAAGCAAGACTGCGATTTAACATTTTTTTTAATCTCGTATATGACTAAACGTTTCTTAACGGCAGAGTGGTTTGTTACTGTAAAGCCCAACTAGACCTCCATCACTCCGTACAACACGTTCAAATGACCTGGTGATCACGAGCGAGCGATCAGCGTGCACATATCTGCTGTTTTATAAGCCGTTGTTAAATGCAGAGATTGTGAAGAAAGCAGTTTGACCGTAGTTGTTTCGTATTTTAATGTCTGCTTGTTTTTTTGATCAGTGGTGGAATAAACAGCCAGTGATTATGGCCGAGAGCGACACGGAACGTTACGAGTACGACGCTCCTTCCCACGTCGTCGATTTCAACCAGCTGGAACATTCCGGGAATGACGATCAATGGTTCGGTATGTACGCAGCCATCACGCGGCGGTGTTTTCATAAAGCCCATCGGGATAAGTTACAAGAACAGCAGATTTTATTTTAGCTAGTTCGTCTCGGTTTGCTGAGGAGTGGGGCCAATCCCTGCTGTGGGTCCTCAATGAGTTCTCCAGTGGTGCCATTACAAATGCATGACTGGTAAGTTTCCAAGGAAGGATTTCACAGGAGCATGGGGAGGTGTGTTGATCGAGTGAAAGGCACAAACAATCATCATAAAGGGAAGCAACAAAGTTTCTTAACTTTACAGTGAAGTTCTAAGAGCTTTCTCCTACAATGATAAAAAAATAAAAATCATGTAAATTTGACAAATCTTCTCATTTTAAGTATGCATATGTAAAAGAAGAAAGCTCGCTTGTATATCAGAACATTGTGACACTAAATGGTTATACATTATCATTTGAGTGGTGTGTGATAGTGAACAATGGCTGGCCCTTTTTTCACTCTTCCTTCAAAATGTTGGCAAGAGGAGGAAAATGCAGGGAGGATCTGTGAACTCGCAGGCTCGCAGTTATTCACAGCTGTTTTGGCTCTAAAAACATTCTAAATGATTTCGTTGCGAGTCAATTATAGACGGTATCCACTCAGGACACTTGGATTACATTGGACGAGCAGTGTGGAGGAATATTGAAATGTTTTTGTGGACTTTTTTGGACGTTTTTTGTCCCGGCCCTATCGACCGCTATTATTTGAACGTGGGCAGATAACAAGAAACCTGAAAGATCTCCAGCTGCATTTAGGATGTCAAAAAAGTGCTTCAGAGTGTTGGAGCATGGGTAGCATGGGGGTTAGTAGAAAATAAAGGTACATCATTGTTTGGGTTTACTATTCCTTTAACACTTGGTTTATAGGGTTATGGTTGAGGAAGAACCTTCAGGATTAAGATTGAGGATTAAGGAAGAGATTTGGAACGCAACCTAAGAGCAGACGCACATCAGTCGAGATGTAGTCACCATAGCAACTTAAAATGCAGCATGGGGAAGTGTAAATTAATGAAAGTTGGCTGTCAGACCCAAATTTCTCTTCACGGCTTAAAGCAGTACTGGACCTGACAAGACGGCCGACATCAGCAAATTGTGCTTAGCCCCATACATTTCAGCTTGTTGCAGATGCTAAAAAGGATACATTTGTTCTTTGTGAAATTGGTCTTAAATTTGATTTCAAATGGCATTGAAAAAGTCTTAAAGTCTTAAATTTAACTTGCCTTTAGCTGTAGGAACCCATTAGATGTAAATTTCAGGTATGCAGCTTGAAGCATTAGTTTTGGTGGTGCGTCTTCTGTTACTGGCCCAAACACTGACATCATCAGTCTGCCAGGAAGGGAATAAGCAGGAACCTTTGGGTGCAGTTGAAACACAAAACTTAAGGAACTACAAGGAACTTTGGTCTTGGTGACCTCACGTTTCTTGTGCATGTCATCAAAACATGTGCAATACATGTCGTGACTTCAGAATTATATTGCTCAACTCAAATTTAAAAAATTGTCATCCAATGAGAGTAAGAAAGGGTGCTTTATGGAAAAAAAACTACACGACTGAGTAACTGTTGAGTCACATCTTATTTATTTTTTAGCACGATCATTTATTCAGACAGACAATAACGCAAGTTAATTGTGTACAGGCTAACTAGAGTTGAGTGTGTTTGGTGAAATTGTTATTTGTGTCTCCGTGTTTTTCACAAAGAATCACTATGTGATTCTGACATTTTTCATCAGTCTTTTTTTTTTTTTTTTTTTCAAAAATGCTTTGTCTTGAGCCTCATGGCGAGCATGAAGCCATCCTAAAAGTTGTTAAAAAATTTTCATCCTCATGTGGACTGTAGTGTCAATTTATCACATGTCATAACAGATCAAGGAATTCACTGACGCAATATCAGTTGCAATATTGAGAGCCTGTGATGTCACTTGCGCACAAATTGTGTATGGGTCTGATCTGTCCAGTTGGTCTGAACTTCAAGTTGGCCTGGGACGATGACATATTTTGGGGGACACTTTATTGTTCCACAAATTATTGATGATAATCGATATTATTTTTGACATTATTGAGACCAAAATAACCATTTATGTAATGTTGATGTATCATAATATCAAAAAATCATTCAAAACAATCAAAAAAAGTGCACCCTTTTTAAATGCAAAAATGAAACCTTTATTTAGCATTGGAATGTCCAAAAGTGTTAAATAAATAAAACAAACAAAAATACTAAAAATAAAATAAAAGGAACTTTCTCTGATAGAAAATAATGCACCACACACAATACAATAAACCCTGTCTCTCCCCAAAAAATAAATACAATGGCCCCTTCTTAACAGACCATATGCAAATCTGTAGCTACTTTAGTTTGGCAGATTTCAAGCAAGGACTGTGTTTGTTTTGTCGACCAAACGCTTTGTTTAGCGTTGACTGTTGGGCCAATGACCCATCCCGGGGTGCAGTTTTTTCCCCAGGTGGGAAAACTCGAACGGGTAATTGTGTTTGAGGTGGGCATGCAAGTTTGCTGTATTGCCTTTTTTCATCACAACAATTTTTGAGCAGAGTTTGCAGACTGGCTTGTCTGTGTTTTTTCACTCCACTTGTCTCATTGGGCAAAAAGCCGAAATATTCCCATACCGGCACTGTAATATTTAGCTTTGCCGAAAGTTTTTCCATTCTCCTCCTGTGGCTAACTTGCCCCGAGCAGCTCCGCTTCCTCCCACAGATACAAAGATCCTGTTATGACTGACAAGATGTTTCACCCCCCCTTATTTTATCCTGCTAAAGTACAAACGCGTGTCCAGGTGCTGAGACTGATGCAGAGTGAACCCTCTTGTTATCCGGTGTGTTTGGAGGCAAAGGAAGAGAAAAAACAGATACACGTATGGACAGGGCGATAAATCAAGGCCAGAAAAATGATTGAGTTCATTTTCATTTATGGTACGATTAATAAATTTATCGATTATAGTCCCAGTCCTAACTTCAAGCTACACAACAGCTCCTGTATTTGGCTTTGTTTTGGGTTTTGTCAGTGGGATGATCTTGCAATGATAATTAGTTTGATGTCATGGAACATCTGTTTATCAAGCTTGTAAAACCACTGAAATATTTAGGAATGCTACATATTCTGTATCTTATTGGCTGATCATGAACCTCAGGTAATTAAAAAAAAGGGGGGGGGATCGGTGCACCTCTCTGCAAAAGTAACTAGTTTTGATAAGCGCCTGATTATTCCCTGTATTGTGCAGCTTGATCTCAGCTCTTGAGGGTTTTACTGCTGCTTTTGTGGTTGCTTCCTTTTTGGTGCATGAAGCTTTGACTGTTTTTCTGCTTGTGATTGTTTGTTTGGTCCTCTCCATCGTGAGCAGAGCAGCAGGCTGAAGGAGCAGCTGGTCAACTTTTCACACCTCTGAAACCTGACTGTACTTCGGTAAAAGATGGTAAGCACATGGGAACTCAGCACTTCTTGGTTTTGATAAAAATCGTTTTTTGCCACATTGTTCAATCTAGTCTTGTCTCTTGACAGTGTTGGATGTGATTTCATTCCCAGTCTCCGGCAGGCCCACAGAGCCACCGTCCAACATTGTTACATCCTGGGGTGATGACAGTCAGGCACAGGCCGGAGCTCGCCCAAAAAGAAGTGCGGCTCAACCACCCTTGCAGCCTCGCAGGTACAATGGAGAAACTGTTCTTGTGATGCATACATGACTTGACAACATGAACTAAAGTTTGCACTATGTAGGGACTCTTTCCTGCATTTGTTGAAGTTTTGCTTTCAGAATCTCGCAACGAGCTGGAAAAAAATGTTTTCTTGTAATTTCAGGGTTCCTAAACGTAAAGACCTAGCCAGCAGTTCAACTGCACCACCATCTAAGAAACAGAAAGAGTAAGTGTCCTTTTTCTCTGTAGTTTCCTCCATTCCCCCTGTGACATGAACCATTCAGAGCTCCTCCAGTGAGAACAATGATGACCAGAGCTATTCCTGTCGTAATCATCTGTCTGTCTCTGTTGGGGAATGGCAACTTATTAACAGTAGGCAACTACCAAATTTAGAGAGGACTGCTTTTTATTGTCGAATTTCCCCCATGTTTATTAATCAGCCTTGCATTTGCCTTATTGGAACTTCTGGACGGTCAAGTGAGCCTGAGAACTGACTGAGTTGAATTACTGTTCCTAACTTAAACCGTAGATTGGGGTGGAAGAGTGCAGAGATTTAACTTGTGGATGGTTCACATTGTAATAAAGATTGTGTCCAATCAGGCAAGCTTCATCTGAAGAGCAGGAACTGGAACGCATCAAGAGCCTCCAGGCAGAAGTGGCTTTGCGTCGCAAGAAGAACGAGGCCAGCTTCAAGGCTGCTCTGGCTGGCAGTGAGTACGCCTGGCAGCTTTTTCCTGCTACCAGCAATTTTGGCCCGACTGGCATTTTGCTTTCCATAGTCAACTTCTCGACTCGCATATTTTGTTTTTCCATAGCTGCATCCCACCTCAGACCCGTGTTGCTAAGTCAGTTTTATCTTTCACACAACATGACCCCAAGTGAATCTTGAAGGGTCATGGTCATGTTATACACTTCAGTCAACTTCACTGTTCGCTACATAGAGACAACACAGCAGCATACCTGCTTTATGGTCCGCCCCTGTGTTGGTTTCCATGGGCCAGATTTACCAGGTGGAGTGCTGGTTCAATCCATGTGAAGGATTTGTCATAACTGCTCCGATGTTCCCCTGATAATTGACTGGCCTGCACTCGATATTAGTAATGTTATCATTTTAGTTACATTTGAACAAACGTGTGTACTGCTGTGTTTCCAAAAGTTCCTTTAAAAGGAATTTTTGTATTTACATCTCCTTTCCACACTTCCATGTTTTGTTTTGTTTTGTCGAAAGAGGAACAAATTCAAGTCCAGATTTGATTAGAAAATGTGTTGTGTGGCTCAAGCACTTCTGTTTATCCTCTCTCACACTCCTTAAGGTAAATCACACCCTGGTGGGTTATGCAGTGTAGAGTAACACATGTTTAGTGTCTTTTTTAAATGCAAAAATCAGATCTGTTTAAACATTTCCCTCTGATTGACAAAATTCTTATTGAGGGTTCAGGGTGTCAGGACTCCCTGTGAGCAATTATGTATTTCCACTTGAAAGTGGTTTTAAAAGAAATGACTACAGCACCTGCAGGAGACAATTTGTAATTTGCTCTCTCAATTTTACCAGATACACTGTTTTTTGTTTTTTCACTTTTAGATCCACCACCAAAGAAGTCGGGCCTGCCCACCACTGTGCCGAAAGATTTCCACTTCAGCACAGACACCCGTGGCAAAGCCTCCACCTCAGCCAGCACATCTCACAAAGAGGTTGAGTTCATGAGTCAGCTCCGCAAACCTTCTGCTCCGGTAAGATAATTCTGAGACCGGCATCTCCATTTTTCTACCAACAAACAGCTTCCAACAAAAGTCAAGCAACAAGTCCTCTCACTATTGAGCTACTTTTATACAGTTTATCTACTGCGACTACAACTATTACTCCTACTACTTTTTGCTCAGACTCCACCATCACCACTACTTTGGGAGGAAAAAAGTATTGTTTATCACTCGATTTGAGGAAAATATTCACATATTTCTTTGAAACCAGGCGAAGGCTAGGAGAGGTGCCACTTTGCCCAAACCCTTCAACCTGTCAAGGAGCGGCAAGCGCAAGGAGCAGCGAGTCTACGTGCCAATGGCTCAGCAGATCCAGCAGTACGAGAAACAAACCCCCGACCGTTACCACCTCCCAAGCCGCAGAAATCAGGAAAGAGGTGGGTGAATGTTGGAGGGCTGCATGTCAGGCTCCTACTGGGACCACACACAAGCCTTCCAGCTACCCAAACTCCTCAACTGCTTATTTTTGTAGGGCCCTCCCCGGTGAAGAGAGAGAACCTGAAGCTCACCCAGCCTCACACTCCCCACCTGATGACCGTGCAGAGGAACCGACCAGCCTTGGTGAAGAGCAGTGCCGAGCAGGAGGCCGAAGAGGTGCAACAGTTTCAGAAGTGAGGGCCTGCACTGAAATAGGGACATGAACATGGGAACAATTTATTTATCAGCATTAGCTTGGGGGGGGGTATTTGCATAACCCTCTATTGTTTAAGTGGAAACTTTAGACAAAAGCTTCTTATTGGTTCATTTGATTAGGAAGAAATATGTCATCGGTGTGATTTGATTTTTGTTTTTCTTCTTTCTATCTAGCTGAAAACCTAAAGCAACCTAAACCTTTATGTGGGACAGTGATTGGGTTTCACTGTGTTCTTTTAGCTTCATCAATCGACAGTTTGAAGGGAAAACAACAAAATAGGAAATTTTCAGATATTTTTCTGTCCCTTGTGTTTTCTTTGCACAATCTTTGCGAAAATCTCAGTCAGAAATGGGACGGCCCACATGGGGGCTGTTTGCTCTCCCGTGAAGCAGCAGAAACGATGGTAAACCGCTGCTTCTGAGCTTTCAGTGGCTTTTTAAATCTTTCAAATGGGTGAAGAATATCTGAACATAGTTGGGCCAGTCAGGTTGGAAGCTGTGTGGGTGCCAACACTTTTAAAAGGGTTAATCCTTTTTCACAAGCCTTTATTCTGAAATGTTCCTTTTGAAAAGGAAACGGGCAGAATGATACTTTGAGTCCATTCCAATTGTCTTTCTTAATCTTCAACCTTTATCCTTAGAATATGTGCGAAGTGCAAGTGCTGTCCCAATTCGTAGGAAGGTAAATAAAGGAGCGAGTTTGAGGAACAAAATGGCCATTTCTTTCCTTAAAACTGAGGTGCCCCGCTACCTTCCTAAAAGTAAGGAATACCCAGAATGTATTGCTTTTTTAACAAAGCAGCGAAGATGGTGAGCTACAAATGTACACTTCTTTGTTAATGGAGATATAAATATGACGAAAAATATCGTATTCTCAGTTTAAGCCCATGTTATGGATTAGTAGCCTTGCTGTTGCATAACATTTATTTATTTTTACAATCTTTTGCGATTTTTTTTTTTTATTTTTTTTTTTTTGCTGCTGTTGCTTTCTGCTCAGAGCTCTGTGCTGCACCAGTCTGGCAGTAATTGAGACGTATCAATTGGCCTAATGGAGTGTCAAAAGAAAAAAGATGTGGCCTCTGACTTCTTGTGCTTGTTCTTATCATCCACAGTTACAGAATCAAGCCCGTGGAGCTTAACAAGAAGATCCTGGAGGCCCCTGAGCACCTGAAGAAGCCTGCAGTGAAAAAGCCCACGGTCGCTGAGAGCTTTGAGCTGGAGATTGAAAAGAGGCTCCAGGAAAGGCAGACATCCAAGATACCTCCGCAGGGAGAGGAGAGGCCCTACAACTTCCGAGCCAGGCCTCTCCCCAAAGAAATCCTGGACGGGGTAGTGGTAAGTTCACTTCACTTTTGCTCAAAAGGGATCCAAGGTTCTTTTTTTGTGTCGTTTGGAAAATGAGCTCTTTGGTAACTTGTGAACATCTATCTCCCACCAACAGGGCTTGCCAGAGAAGAAGGTTGCATTACCTACCGTGCCAGAGTCTCCAGCATTTGTCCTCGCAAAGAGAGTCCGTGTGGACGCCAAGGTGGAGGAAGTAAGGACGCCACCTTTTCTTTGTTTTTTTCACTCCTGATTGTGTCATGACGGCAATCGGAACCCCTCTGTTCCAGCCTCGCGTGTACAAACCACTGATCTCCCCACCCCCAGGTCAAACAGCCGTCCCCAGTGAAGGCCCCCCCAGTGCCTCAGTTCGGCATCCCCTTCCAGCCCCGTCTCCCTGAGCACCACCACGTGGAGGTGTGTCCATTTTCCTTTGAGCAGAGGGAGCGGGAGAGGCTGGCGCTGAAGGAGCAGAAGCTGAAGGAGAAGCAGAACGAGGTGAAGTCCTAACGTCCGCTCCCATCCTTGGATACATTGTGTTGACAAAACATCCTGACCGCCGTCATGCGGACATGTCCACACGTCCAGGTTTCCCAGTTTAAGGCCCAGCCGCTGCCAGACTTCGACACCGTGGTCCTGCCCGAGAAGAAGAAAGTGGAGCCCACGAAGCCGGAGCCCTTCAGACTGCTGCTGGATGAACGCGGAGCTGTGAGGAACAGTCGCTGGGAACAGATGGTATGAGCTCCTGAGCGCAGTGCCCCATCCCCTCTCAGAGATGGCACCGACCTGGAGCTTTCTTACTTTTTTTTTTTAAAGGTTAAAGAGGAGCAGAAGCAGCAGCAGGATGCAATGCAGTTCAAGGCGAGACCCAACACGGTCACTCACAAAGAGCCATTCCGACCCAGAAAGGAGGACCGCACTGCAGTGGGTAAGCAAGCAACACCCTGTAATGTCTGGTTGCTTCTGCAGCTTCTTCCCCTCATGTTCCATCAGAACAATTTTTTTCTCGCCATATCAAAAGTAGTGCGTTTACAAGAATACATTCAAAGTGTTTTACTTTGAATCGTGTTGTTTTATAGTTCAGATTTTTTTGTGTGTTTTTGTGAATGCCGTGTATCCCGCCACATTCTGTCGAGTCTTTGACCAGCTAGTTGCAGCATCAGCGTTGTTGTCTGTGTGCCAGCCCCCCTCATCACAATGTGCCATAGTGTTGTGTTGTCGAAGCCCTCTGTGTTGTGTAACCCTGTGTCCCGTTGTCCACCTGTTGCGGCCCTCTTGAGAAGCCATTCCTGTTCCCACAGCTGTGAAGGCCTTCGAGCTGGCGACGGAGCAGCGGGCCCGTGACTGGAAGGAATACGAGCAGAGGAGCAGCCAGAAAGAGGCGCTCAGGGCCCAGGTGGAGGCAGGGCGGAGGCGGGAGGAGGAGCAGGCAGAGAAGGAAGAGCTTGCCAGGCTGCGGCAAGAGCAGGTACATTAATAGAAGCAATAATATTTATTGAGGATAATTAGCTAAAAAGATTGATAACAGAAATAAATAAGGCCTGTACCAAATTCTGTCGATGAAATAGCTGCACAAATAACAATTTTGGGCCCAATATTTGAGAGGGTTGGGGGGTCATCCAGCCCAGAAAAGAGAAGCAATAACAGGGTAGGCTATCTCAATAAAACCGACACATCACTGAATTGAATTGACTGTATGGGGATACAATGGACACAAAGTTGTGTCCGGAGCTGCACAGGCATACCCTTCCTTCACTGGAGGCAACAACTGATGGTGCTTCTCAATAAAGTAGCTCTAGTTGAACAGGACTGCAGGACACACACACACACACACACACAGGTGACCAATTCTGTTTTGCTGCAAGCAGCAAAAAGAAACTTGTGCTGCACAGGGATTCTGCTCTCTCCCCCACCCTTCCTGAGCAGCAGCTCAGGAAGGGTGGGGGAGAGAGCCCCACAGCAGAGGGTCCTCCTGCTGTGGGGCTTCACCTGCAGATAGCAGCCGTTGGTCCAACAGTGCTGAAACGTTACTGTCCACAAGTTAAGTTTACTGATGGTAAGCTTTGTAAAACTATTTTACACTACACTGCAGTGCTCCATGACAATAAATGTCCTCATGAAAACACACTGTTAGGGCGCATTAAGAAGAGCAGGCCAGTTTTATATGCGCTAGTTTTAGTGGACATCTTAGTAAGACTGTTATACAGCATTTAAAAGTTGTGCAGGTTGCCTCTGTCAAATAAATAAGACATACGATTTTAGAAGGAATATGATTATTCTATTGTGTCTCACCACACTTCATACTGCGATGCAGGTTTTACTGGAGCTCATAAATTCAGAAGTTAATGTATTCATTAAACTCATTTTTAAAAGGCTCCAAGTTGTAATCTGTAGTTGTAATCTTGTTTGGAAGTTTTAACAGCTGCAACATTGTTACTTGAATCTAGTTAAGCCCCTTGTGTTAAGCGATAAAACTTTTCAATAGCTTGTAAATATGACAAATTTATACTCCTAATAGTGATATTATGGTCTATGTGTTTGGCCTTTTACATTTTACCATCACAAAAACGTAAGTTGCCGAATCATTTAAAATGTATCAATTGCAAAACACCAGCCACTGTGTTATCACTTTAAGCTGTATGCAGCTTCATTCTGAAGTGGTCATCTATAGTATTGATATTGTTCAAATTACATTTGCTTTAGTGTTTTATAGTGCACTGTTACTTAATCTTAAATCCTGTTTAGGTTATTATGAGAAATTGAGTTGAACTACAGTTAGAAAGTACATATCCTGTGTCTGTCCTTTTTTTGTTTTGTTTTTTATAACATTCTGGCCAATATATAAATTGGACATCGGCCAATATCAGTTTTTGAAAGCCCCCAATTTAAGTATCAGTATCGGCCTCCAAAATCCCAGATCGGTTGGGCTCCAGTCTGTACATGCAGCATGTCGAAGAGAAGCAGCCCCAGCCTTCAACGAATCACTTATTAATGGCAGCAAAAAGCTTAGCAATCATGAGTGTTGTTCAGCTGGAAACCTGCAGGGGGACACCAAAGCAGCCTGAGACCAGCAGGTCTTTGCTCTGATCTGGAAGAATCTGCTGACAAGCTGTTCCTCACACATGCACACTGCTTGAAAGCTCCTCTTGTGCCTCACAGGTCCACAAGGCTCAGCCCATCCGACACTACAAACCTGTGGCGGTGAAAAAGAGTGAAGTTCCCCTCACAGTCCCAGAGTCTCCAAACTTCTCAGACCGTTTCCGCCTATAATAAGTCTGTTAGCCCTCTTTGCTCATTCACTGTTTTTACCTATTCTTTGTACTATACACTTTTGTCTGAAATAAAATTCTTTAGATATTTCCTTGGACTGACTGGTTTAGCTGTGTTTCATCTACACTGGAGAATCGCTGATTTTTTTTTTTTTCTTTAAATCAACTTCTCAGTCTAATCATACATGCAGACGCAACACATTTGGTTTCATTAGTTTATATCAGTTCAAAGTGCACAGACAGGAAAAATGCGATCTGTGTGAGTATGTTGCACGACTTGCCCAACATCACTGAGTCGTGACGGCTCTGATTCCAATATGAAATCTAATAAAGGTAAGAAGTTGGGGAAAGTGTCTGTAAGAAGAAATATACAAAAAAAAATAAAATGACAGCTCTGACATGTAACAGTCCAGTATTTTGGAATAAAGCTGCTTTGGGTGGTTTATCACAAAGGATTTTTTTCCCACAAAGGTGGAGAAGGTTGAGGTGGATGTGGTGGTCTCCTGAGAGAGAAAAAAGCAGTAGCATGACCCCATCTGATGGGAGATCCAGACCAAACGGGAGCTTTAGACTTACTCCATGATTGACACAAACAATGAGTGAATGAATTAGCACCCGAGTCCATCAGCGGACTCCTCAGGTCAACGGTTTGATGCGCAGATGCATCAATCTTGCATATCTTTATTCCACTGGAAAAAAATCCTGCCTCTGGACATCGGCTTGGACTCATGTAAACACATTTCAGAAATAAGCCAACCTGGCAACAGTCCCATCAGACAGACTGCTGCTGATGGCAGCAGGAGGCTGGAGGAATAATCGGAGGAAGCGGCTGATTTCAGGTCAGTGGGATGCTACAGTAGCTGAATCCAAAGCAACTTTCTAACTGAAAGGCTGCACTGCTGCTGCATGCTTAGCATAAAAATGTATTTGTTATATCCAGTAAATGCACTTCTACATGCTCAGCCTGAATCATCAAAGAAGCAGGTGGATAGATTACTTCCTGCTTTCATATTTAAATAAAACAGCATTATTTTTCTAGTTATTACCTGCACTGCTGCTGTTCTGATAATTTGCTTTAATTTACAGCTTTTTGGGCGTCATTCTCAACTGATTCGTGAGCTGCATTGAATTTGAGTGTGTTGAGGCGGATCTACACACATGCTTTTCTTGGTGAATTGTGCTTTATGAAGCCACCTTAACTTGAACGCACACCTGCACATTTCCATGAAGTTGCTGTGGTAAGCTTTGAGGGAGAGCCTGGGTACTTTTCGTGGTGACATGACTTGGGAGGACATTGGCACACATTTTCCAGAACACAAACGAAACTCAGAAGTGCAAGTTTTTCTGCCTCGAAAGGAAGAGTTGGCATGACAGATGAAGCTCTTTGCCGAGGCCTTCCTCACCAAGACACATTTGAATAATACAAAAAAAAAGCAGTGAAACATCTGTAGTGTGCCTTTATGCAACTGGGATTCACCACAACATGGATGAATGACAATTTTCAGACATCACAGACACAGCTCCTCAGAACAGATTTCAAACTGGGCTTGAAGTCAGATACAGTACCTTTTTTTCCAAGCATGTATTCATGGCATGTACAAAGCTTTTGTATTGATAAAGTGTTTCCAAGTCCATCCGAGCCCTTTCGTTCAGTTTTTTTTATCCTGAAGTACCTTAAAACAGGGTACATAACAACTATCACTCTCAGAGAAATGTTGCAGCAGTTGCATCACATTTCCTTGAAAGCATGTGGCTCCTATCTGTGATTCAATCGAAAGTCGGATGAATGTCAGTATTGGAAGCGTACGGTCAGAGAGAGGATCTTCTTTGGCATCGGGCCCTTCTATTGGCTGTTCAGAGTCACTAGTCAGACATCGGAGAAAAAAATAAATGTACAATGTTGGAGGAGGTGTTGCGGGGGGGGGGGGTCCTGTTCAGTCTGGACAAGTGAGTGACAGGCTGCACCATCTTGAGTGGTTCAGGGATCCACAAAGGACACTGCGATGTAGCGGACTCCCGCGGTGGTGGGCAGGCCTTCGTGGTAGTGGGTGAGGCGGCCCGGGTGCATGAGCGCCCAGCCTTTTCGGGGAGCCTGGATAGAGCAGTTGTAGCGAAGGAATCTGCATCCGCCCCCCTGCAGTCATAAAGGATGGATTTTTTTTTTTAGCCTCCTAATGATGACATGACATTTCTAAACAAACAAAACTAAGAATGATGACTTCTTCAGTTTAGCAGGATTATCACACTTGATGGAAAGATATTACATTTCAAATTGTGTACATTTCAAAATTTCAAATTCAATTTTTCATTTAAAAAAAAGGAGCAGAAGCCACAGATCAAATCTCATCCTCTCATTGAGGAACAAGTGTTTATCCTTAGATAAACTCAGAATAATTACAAGGTTTGAATTTGACCCTGGATTTAAGCCTAGTTAAAACTATATTATAATCAGATAGGAGACAATGTTTTGATATTTTCAGACGTTCTCTGAAAAAGCAAAACTTTTATTTGATATTCAGAAATGTGTCAATATTTGAATCTAGTTCTGAGAAACTTTTCATCAGATTTGAATGACCTTGTGCTACAAGAGATAAGGGTTTCATGCATTGTGCCTTTGGTTGAGGGAGACCTGGATTTCTTGCAGCTCACCTTTACTTTGTATATGTTAATGTGTGGAAGAAAGGAAACTATTGGCAGACACTGGCTGCAAGGGAAAAAAACACACACAAAGAATCCCAAAGCAGCAGAGGGTCCTCCTGCTGTGGGGCTTCACCTGCAGATAGCAGCCGTTGGTCCAACAGTGCTGAAACGTTACTGTCCACAAGCACGCAGAATATGAGCAGACTTGGACTCGTGCCCTCACTATAACCAGCACATTATACTAGAGTTTTCCAAACAAAGATGCTGACAAGACGGAGAAGCTTGTGAGCTCAGTCCTTGTTCAGGGGAAGCTTCAACAGAAAAAGTAGGTCCTCAAGTGTTTAAACAAGGCACCTCACACTCCACCCAAGTAAAGAAAGATCAAAAGACTGTTTTTTTGTATTTTTTGACCACCTTCGTCCCCAGGGTCCCCAGTACCCCCTGGTCCCCAAGCGGCATGGCCACTTACAATGATGTTGGAAGTCCAAGCGCCAAGTTCACCAGTTTAAGGCTCAACAGGCCTCTAAAGGTCAAGCAGCCAATTAGTAGTTCAGACTAATAACTGGTCTGGTATGGTGGAGATTCTAACTAACCTCTATCAGGTCCCCCTCTCCAGTATTGACAGGGCCTGCCTCTGCTGTGAAGTGCACTTTGGTATCAGTATCAGTGTATGCATGTGAAACTCTGAGATCCAAACAATACGTCTGAGGTGAAAAAAACCCAACAAAAAATAATCTGCAGAACTTTGTTGCTCATCCACATTTGACACAGTACACAATTATACATTTTATGCCCCCAAACAAACCAGCTTCCCACCATTGAGCTATGAGGCAGCAAACACATGAAATCCAGCTGGTCGTATGTGTCTACTAATATGCAGGGAAACGATGAAGACATAACAGTAGAATCATGGCTTCTGCCCTCAGCCTCATTTCATGCAAAGAAGACAGACTCATGGTGCGAGCACATAGATGACACAGAGGGACGTAGGGCAACATGCCAGGAACATGATGGCAGTCCACTCTAGCTGGTGCGATTCCACTGTCAGTATTTTCACATACACTATATTACCAAAAGTATTTGCTCACCTGCCATGACCCACATATGAACTCAAGTGCCATCCCATTCCTATGCCAAAGGGTTCAATATGATGTCAGTCCACCTTTTGCAGCTATTACGGCTTCAACTCTTCTGGGAAGGCTGTCAATAAAGTTGAGGAGTGCATTTATAGAACTTTTTGACCATTCTTCCAAAAGCGCATTAGTGAGGTCACACACTGATGTTGGTTGAGAAGGCCTGGCCCTCAGTCTCCGCTCTAATTCATCCCAAAGGTGTTCTATCGGGTTCAGGTCAGGACTCTGTGCAGGCCAGTCAAGTTCATCCACACCAGACTCTGTCATCCATGTCTTTATGGACCTTGCTTTGTGCACTGGTGAGCAGTCATGTTGGAAGAGGAAGGGGCCCGCTCCAAACTGTTCCCACAAGGTTGGGAGTGTGGCCTCGCCTTCAGGATACCACTGCATCCAGCACTTTGCATTGCACTAGGTGCTTGATTTTATACCCCTGTGGCCAGGCCAAGTAAGTAGGACACCTGATTCTGATCATTTGGATGGATGAGCAAATACTTTTGGTAGTATAGTGTATGAGTGGTCCAAGTATGATGCTGTTTGGATGTGTTATGCGGTGCCACAGAAAACACACCACGGAAATTAATGCTGTATCAATCACCTCTCTGTGGACACTGGATTTAGTTTGTTTACAATGGAAATAAAAAGCATCTGAGCCCTTAAGTTCTCTGAATAGATCAGAAAAGTAGATAAGATCTGCATTAGAGTCACAAGTATTAACGAATAGAATGTGTTGAACCGTCAGTGTCTGGTTTTCTCAAAACATCTCTGAGAATCTCTATGAAGAAGTGTTGATCTGCATCACACCTGGATAACTTTTTTGGAGTATTTGACCTTGGCTTTCTTTTCTTAGCAGCCCTAAAAATTCACTGTGTATGTTCATTAGCCACCTGCCTTCTCTCCACATTATATATATCCAACACAGGGCCATGGTGTCTGCGGGTGAACGGCAGAAGGCTTACTTATATCCAAGTGCAATACAGACAAGAAATTGCTAAATCTATATCGTTAGAGGGAGGGTTAACTCTGGGGCAGACTGGCCAGAAAGGGTCAGCTTGGGTCAGTTTGTTCATTTGCGTTCAACTTGTTCAGTTCAATCACGGCCATTGTACTCAGACTGTGGAGTCTGTAAAGTTTCCAACCCCAAACAAGCCACGCTGCAGAACTCCGTCCCTCCTGCCG
Organism: Malacoctenus tetranemus; assembly: GCA_032274765.1. NCBI lineage: Eukaryota > Metazoa > Chordata > Actinopteri > Blenniiformes > Labrisomidae > Malacoctenus > Malacoctenus tetranemus. Next base: position 9,889 of record JAUESF010034086.1, on the reverse strand, counting down.
ATCACATGGAGGAAAAAGCCACGAATAGCAAAATATCATTAAATCTGCAGCCTCTCACATTGCTAAGACATACACCTCATTGCAACTATGGAGCAGGCTAGTTTTTTGTTCACCTGCTATTTGTTTTTCTGGTCTTTTTATAAATGTTTTTATATTTAGTTGGTTTGGGTTTTTTTCATTTTATGTACACTCTTATCCTATGTTTTAGCAGCTTTACTATCAGGACTCCAAGTAAATGGTGATATTGTCCTGTTGACTGTTGACAAACATGCCTGTGGGACATTTTACAGAAGTAGCTTTGGCCAACATTATTTTTATATGTGCTTCACTGAACAAAAATACATGGAGCGCTATATGTGGCGCTAAACCCACATTTGTGCAGTGAGAACAAGCAAACTCCAATTATGAGGGTAAAAAACACCAGGCGTCAAACCGGTGATGGTCTCACAAGGTGGCAGATCATCACAGGACTCGACCCAACTGTCAATGTGGACGTGCATTGTAATAATTATAAGAATTGTGTATGTTGTGACATGTCAGGCATTTTGTCTACAATTGAGAGAGAGAGATGCAGAACAGATCACATTTTATGCAAAAACCAGAACAAACCAAAGGGTTGACATACTTTCACTACTCATTGCACAGTTCTACAGTCCTGTGAGCTAGATGTGCACTCTCGTAAAATTTGGTGCAGTTTAGGAGAAAAGGGACATGACATAATCAGGAGAGCCCTTAGATGTCACAACTGAACACTCACCTGATAATCAAGGCCGACTTCGTTTAGAGCAATGTTTATTGTGAATGTGGAGGCATCGTGGTGTGGCCGCAGATAAGGCTGCTCGTCTGGCTTATATCTAACTACAAAGGCCAAGTCAAACTGAGCCTGCAAACAGACAGACAGAAAGATAGACAGACAGACAGACAGACAGACAGACAGAAATAGAGTCATGCAAGCATTTGCACAGAAACTGCCAGTGTGGCCAGAGGCCACAGGGTTGCCCTCACGGCTCCTGCTCAACAAAGAGAAGCGTCAGCTTGGTTCCCAGTCCAGCATTCACTTGAAAAGGTGGAACAGCGAAGCAGAGAGCGCAGACGACCTGCATCATCATCATCACCACCACCTGGAGCTTCCTGTCTGCTCCTACTCATTTACCTGGTAGTCAACGTCTTTGCTGTTGAGGGCAATGTTAATAGTAAATGTGGAAGCGTCGTGATGAGGGACAAGCAGTGGCTGCTCGTCAGGTTTGTACCGCACCACAAAGTTCAAAGGAGTAGCGCACTGATGAGAAAAGACATGTTGGTCAGCACAACACACGCACGCACGCACGCACGTGCACACGCACGTGCGCACACACACACACACACACACACACACACACACACACACACACACACACACACACACACAGCAGCAATAGTACAGTCATCATGTTTGCCACATCAGCCAATATCATCATACCCATTGCAAAGGGACAACGATCCCCTTTTCACACAACAAAGTTAAAGATTCAGAGATCTTACTGTTGTCCTTCATTTGTTTCACTTCTTTCTGTCTACTGAATGAGTTGGAAATGAATGCAAACACACAATGAATTTTTCTAGTTCTGTCGCAACAAAAAGTTTTTAGGTGTATTTGTTCCAAGAAGTCTTTCCAAGGCACAAGGAGGCCACAGCCCCCATTAAAGACATTGTCGTACAAGGTTGAAACAGCTGAAGAATATACAAATGCAAGCAAACTTGAGCTCCAGAGAATCTCAACATTATTCGGATGGTCGTCTGCTTCGTCACCCTTTCCTCCGCAGGAGCTTTGTTATGTAAGTCAAACACATGTGAATATTTCTGTGGACACTTTGTGTTTTCGGCTGTATCAAGATGTGTTAGTTAGGTTAATTGGTCACTGAGAGGGAGACGATATGAATGTGTGTGGGTGGAAATGAGTTCCTGCCTCGCATCAGCTACCCTAAGCTCTATCAGCTTGCTGCGCAGAAGAATGTGGGTTTCAAAGGTCATTCAAAGAGACAAAATTTAAAAAAAGATTCTTCTGATTTCACATGAAGCTTGAGAAAATGTCACTCAGTTCCTATATCACTGTCATCTATGCTATTCCACTTTTTTGTCTTTGTAATTTTTTTCATCGTAACACGACCCTCAGGTGTGTGTGGCCCTCTGTATATAACTGAAGACAGCTAATAAAACATTTTCATTTCTGTCATTTCATTCAATATTTAGTACAACCATTGACACTCAACGTCACTGCTGAATGTGTGTAATAGTGGTGTGAAGAACCTTCTGAGAGTTCTTACCTTGGTGTAGTAACCAGGATACATTTTCTCTGTTATTGGTGCAACATAATCCACTAAGAGTTTCTGCCATTCCCTTTCAAAGCTGATTTGGTTCATGTGGATATCGATGGTGGGGACATTTTCATAGCCACCCTGGATTCTGGTATCCTGGCAAAAAGGATAAAGCATGTGAGGTGGAGCTCTGGTGAGAAGGGAAACTACGATACATGCATCAGCTGATACAGGACAAATAACAACAATTAAGTCATGCAAAATTCCTAACTTCCATCCGTCAATACAATTTCTTTCTGAACTGAGTGGCAGTCTCAGCAGAGATGTGCAGACCCGCACCCCCTCCCTGGATACTGGCCTCAGCTATTTGGGAGGGGCTTCCCAAGCTAAAATCCTCCTTCTAGTAGGGCATGCTCCAAAAATGTAAACATATTCTCGAGATGATTCACCTTATTGCCTCCGCCTGACCACTTCCCAAAGTGCTCCATTTCTTCAACCAGGTGGTTGCAAGCAACGTTGGAGAAAATTGGGAACCAGTACACATCAGGACAGGGCTGTCGGGAAGAAACAAGTCTTACAAATTGTCAGGCAGAGGGTTCACTCGAGGCTCGGCCTCAATCTACACAGTGCCACTTACTGTTTCAATTAGCTTGTCCTTCATAATGAGGCTGTAGTTCTCATGGATGTAGCGCTCCTCCCAGTCCTGGAATGGCCACACATGATTTAAAAAAAAAAAAAAAAAACACTCTTGCACCCATGCACTCACACTTCAATGCACATCAGATGCTTCTTGAATCTCACCACTGGGTTTTCAAAGATCTGCCACAAATCATTGTGCAGGTGATTGGTCTGGTAGTTGTCTGTCGACAGGATGCGACCGAAAGTGTGCACGTTGGTGACATACATGAAGATTCCCTGACAGACAGGAACAGATGTGTTACGCTCATTCTTAAACATCAATCCTCATTAAAAAAAAACAAAAATCTAACAAGTTCTTTCTTCCACTGACCTTGCTGCGAACGTTGTGGCAAAAAGCCATGTCAGGGTCCAAGATGTGGGAATCAAAGAGCCCAGAGTCTTGCAGCTCCGTGCGCAGGAGGCTGCCCTTCACCAGGTACACATTGGACACATATGGGACATTCCACACACCCCTAAAGAACAACGAAGCCTGTTACAACTTGCATAGCAACACAAGGACTTTGCAGTAAATAGGAGCAAACACTGCACATTTCCCCATGGACAGAGAGACAGAACAAGCAAGAGTAAAGGTGATATTCTAATTCCGAGAGGAAATTAGAAGAAAATATCCTCAAGTTTCAGCAAGGACAAGAACAGGTCTGTGTCCTGTCTAATGAGGCTTTGCTCTTGATGTCCTGTGATATGAGCATGGATTTATTTCCTCTGTCCTCTTTCCCCACACTTGTAAATATTCTACTCCATTACCTTGTTGCCATTATTGTTTTTCTAAGCCAGACAAACTGTTCTTATTCTATCCAGCATATCTGGGTTACTCACACTCTCCGTGCTTGAACTAAATCCACGTAGTCCTCAGACCTGGCGTAATAGCCTTCTCCACTGAGGGCTCCCCAGAAGTTGCTCCACAGGCGGCCAGCTCGAGTTATCATCGGAGCTACAATAGAACTGAGGAACAATATGAACAAGCTTCATTTGGAATTCATTTAAATGCATTGATGTAGCAGAAAAGGAACGTCTTGTGAAGGTGTTTTTTTGACACAGCAGCTCAACAACATGATCACAAAGTTTACTCACAGGTTTTGTTCGATCAGAATTTGGAGCATGTTTTCATTCTTTAACACCACTTCAATGTCCACGCTGAACACATAGTCACAGTCCTCATCCTTTCGGCACAAATCACTGAAAGGAACATGAGACACAGACCTGAACAATCACTGAAAGGAATCAGAGACATAAAAACTATCAATACTATGAGAGGAAAGCACCAATCTCTTGAGAGGAGCAGGACGGCTTTTTTAAAGTTAAGAAATGAGTAAAGTGTTGGTACCCTTGCTATATCATGGTTCACCTTTTGCGTCTTTGCAGTTTCGCAGATTATTTTGGGGCAGTTTTTTAAGCCTTTTTCATGTATGAACTCACATTGTGTGCTGTGTGCTGATTGGGTAAGGGACTGTGGGCAAATGTCAATCAATCTCCTCCATGCTTTATCTCTGTCCAGTGCAGAATGTGTTCGGCTTGACAAATTTATGTTTTCAAATTTTCTCCACAAAAACCCCCCACATTGTTGATGAAACGTCCTGCACCGACAAAGGCAGCTGCAGACACACCCAAAAGACAGAGGAAGATGCTAACTATCACAGAAAAAGACCTCTGGACATGCTAAAGGAAGGTGTAGTATCTGCTCATCTAGCACTGACTGACCTTTTGTCCTCCTAAAAACATGTCATGTTCATGCAGGTTATGAGAAGGAGGTACAGCTCAAGGAAGTTTATCCACAGCTTCCAGTCATCAGTCACGAAGGCAATTATTCCATCCAAGATGAAAATGATCGCATCGTTGAAACAGGAAAAGCACAAACAACGATAAAGATGCAACCACATTCCAAAGGAAAGGAGAAAATGATCAGCTTGAAGACTGACGGTGGCCTCCGAATTAAGAAGGGTTTCGACGACGAGGATCAAAGCGATCCAAAAGAAGCTGTGGGTGGATATGACCCTACAATTCGGCGAATACTAGCTAAAGCAGAAAGAAAAGGAGACAAAACACTGATCAAAGATCCCGGAGACGAGAGCTCCACCGAAACTGATGAACAAGAGAGCGACGAAGATTCAGACGATGAAGATCCTTCAGTGTCGACAGGATTCTATCCGAGCACATCCAGCACTGGGATGATAAAGAACAAGTGAAGATCTCTGAAGGAGATTGAAGAAATCATTGATCAATGATTAACATTCCTGGAGTCATCACCTGGAACAACAAGCCGAAAAGAGCTGGAGAGTCAACTCGCAGACCTACAACTACAGAAGAGAGCGTTACAGGAAAGAGCTGCCCGAAAAACAGGACCGAGATATTTACTGTGCTCCAGACTGAAGACGATCCACCAGAAGATGCTCCCAGTGGTTGGCTGAGGACAGAGTCGGGAATATAAGCCATGGCAAAATGCAGATATGTCCGATGTCATAGATAAATTACCTTCTCTACAAGATGGAGCATATCCATGGACTTCAAAGATAGATTAGATCATGGTGGGAACACAGTTTGCCATAGGGAACATGAATAAGCTGTTGGCTAACCTTGGAGTTCCAGCTATGGAAGAGATTCTACAGAGAGCAGGACTGATTTGCTATGTGGGAATTGCAGTGAATGATGCAGGACCGTTTTCTGCCAACAGAGCTAGACTTTGGAGACCGTTGAAAGATACGTTTCCAACAAATGTACATTCTGACAACATCCTCGTTGAGCCACTGGGACGAGAAGAAAATCCAAGGGCATATGTTTCAAGAGCCTTCCAAAAGTGGAGAAATATCACAGGAAATGATCCGGATCTAAATCAAATGGAGCAATCAATTTTGCGTACTAAAATAGAGAAGGGGCTGCCACAAGCAGTGACGAGCAGACTTGCCGAAGTGGTTGATCTTGGAAGTATGACAGAGCACGAATACGGACTACATTGCCCGTCATGTGGAGTTACACAGGAAAAAGGAAAATGACCACAAAGAGCAGGATCAAGAGATCCTCAGAAAACTAAATCAAGTACAACTGATGGATATCAAGATGAAGGCCTGATGCTGCATCAGACCTGTGGGGTTTAATGATTCAGGAGGCACATGGGTAAACTCATGTTGCAAGGGGGGAAGTCAAAACAAAAATCACAAAGGAATATGGATTTTGGGCACCATATTTGCTTGAACAGATTGATTATCTCATTGGCAGATGTGTAATTTGTCTGAAAAACAATGTTCAGAGAGGTGTGACAGTGCCTCCAGGTTATATCCCAACACCAAGAGGTCCAATGCATGAACTGGTGATGGACTTTGTTTTCACGATGGACAGAGGCTTATCCAACTAAACACAAGGATGCTCAGTCTGTTTGCGAAGTTTTTGTGCAGTCATAAGCAGATGGGTGCTTCCAGATGGAACATTCTCAGACAATGGGGAAGAGTTTGTGGATAAGACGGTGAAACTGATTTTGTAAAAACTGGGAATTAAACAACGTTTATCATCCACAAAGTCAAGGGATCTGTGAAAAAAAGAATGGTATTTGGAAAACTCGTATTGCAAAATTTGTCAGGACATGGGTTTAAATTGGGTAGCAGTACTTCCTTAAGCATTATTGGGGTGCCGCTCAAGTGATTTGCATGTGACAACTCATGAGTCTAAAGTAGAGTGTGATATGTGAAAGGGCAAAAATGGAAATGTGAAATACAATCTCACTTAATTTTATGCTGTGTTTTCACATTTAAAATTTTCAGAATTATATTTTACACACATATAATCTGCATGTACACACATATTTGCATATGACCTATATTCACGTTTGCTTTTATAATTTACATACATATATTTTGCATAATGTTTCATTTGAAGTTGTCATTTCTACAAGATACTGGCCAGAGACGGCAGATGATATATTGTTATGAGAAGTGAATGAATGGGGACCTCAGATTGGTTTCGGTTTTATTTGATAGGGATATTGGGGTTAGGCAAGGATAGATTCTCGGGGTAGGTGCGGTGGGTCGAGTTTGTTGACTACATATCTCTACATGGTTTGCTGAATTTCAATTGCTCAGAAGTCGTATGGCCGCCAAAGGCAAAGGGGCCATGAGAGAATTTTCCTGCAATATTTTTGAAAGAGTAATTTGGGAAGTAATTGCCTGCAGGGTTCTTTTAACAAAAGTACAAAAATGAATGTTCTGTTTATTCGAGACTTTGATGAAGCCTTGAAGGGGGGAAAATGTGTAGTATCTGCTCTTCTTCCACTGACTAACCTTTTGTCCTCCTAAAAACATGTGATGTTCATTCCGGTTAGTGCAAGGGTGCTCCCTTCTGTAGTGAGATATTTTATGGCTGTAAAGATGGTGTAAGCAAGATGGGAGAAAAGGCCCAATGTGGTGCGAGGCGCACACTCTTCCCTTCACGAACGAAGGACGTATCGAAAAAGGTATTTGCGTCCTCCCATCCTAAGGCTTCTCGCCAAGTACGGCTTGGTATGGACAAGATGGGAGGATCGAGTTGATGAGCCAAGCCCACGATCTTTAAAAAATATTGTGCATCCAAGTTGGTTTTCAGAAGAAGCATCTGACCACCCTTTTCTCCGAGTTCGGTACGGGCAACTCGTTTGACACTGTGCTGGTAAACGATTGAAGAAAACTTCAACACGTGTCAGCAGAACTCCTTCCTCACTCCGCATCATCAACCGAACATGAAAATACACGACAGAAGCTAGGCACCTGTAGGCACTATTACGAAACACAATACTGTATAATAATTGTAAAAAAACATATAGGTGACTACTTTGTGGATTTTGTCTATCATGGGTTCTTTTCCGAACATAACCTCCAGAATACAATAAACAAGGGTTAACTATATTACCTTTGTGGCTCTCTGTTGGAATACTGATCAATCCATCAAGACTATGAGTTCACTCGATATCATGTCATATTATAGAGAAAAGCACTTGCTCAAGTTGAAATGCTGTACGTATTGCCAAAAAGGTCTTCCAGGAAGCTCCTGCACATGTTATGTCTGATGCAACAAGCACTGATCACAGTTAACTCACAAGATCAGGTTGCGGGAGGAAGCCGCATCCATCTCTTCTTCTGGCCCGATGACTCTTATGTCCTGATACAGCTGTCCATGACCCTGGACGAAAGTATTGACATGCTGCTCATGATGAGCTTCCTGCAGAAAGGGACAAAAGCAGTCAGCAGAGGTCATCACAAGGACCACAGATGTGAAAGTGCTATGACTGAAAAATACGGTTCAGTGGGCGACCCGGGATCGACTGGAAAAATCTTAGATGGCCTGTGAAAAGCTTGAGGTTCCTCCGAGTTTCAGATGACTTTTAGGAATTCAATTAAGCACCATTTACAACAAAGGTGGTACTTTCTACTCAGAGGAAGTTCAAACTCTCAGATGCATTTCATCCCTTCTAACCACAAGTCATAGCTGAAGATAGAGAGAACACCTTGTAATCGACAGCCTGCCTAAGATTAATACAAGTTTCACAGCCTACGTTGCCAGTGGTCATGCCATCGTTTCTTCAATGAATAAAATGTTATCAAGTAATCAAACGTTTATGTGTAGCGATTGTTACCAGACAATGAACTAAGTAAAACGTTCGAAGGAAACTAAATTGAAAAATAATTTTGTAATGCTGCTCATGTTCAGTGATTTGGCACTGATGTAAGCATTCTCACTGTTTTGCAGTCACCTGGTTGTAGATGAAGAGTTTGAGCCTGTTCTTTGGGTACTGCAGCCTCAGGAGACGTTCAAAGAACACCGTGACAAAGGGAGTCGCCTGCTGAATGAAAACTCCTATCACCACCAGTGGGTATTCACTTTCCTGTTACACAAAAAACAAACGTCGTTAGTTTTAGGCACCAGGAAGAAAAGACGTAAGAGCATTGAGCTGCTGACTGATTAAGTGTAGTTGAGCGAGAGGACAGTTCAGGATTCTCTGAGGCACAAACAGACCTTAAGAGCAGTCAGTGAACGTAGATTCTCCTGACACACGGTGCATCCACTTTCAAATGTCCAGGTGTTTGGAATGTAGTTACCCAGGTAGTTAATCTGGAGCTGCAAGACAAACAAGACTGTACTTTGAAAAATGTTTTATAAACACACACAATCCTTCACAATGGCTAAATGACTGACCATGTTGGGGTGATGATTCCGATAATTGAAACATAATACAACTTTTTAACTTAAGTCTAAGTCTGCAGATTGGATTTATTCACGCAGCCACTCTCATCAGATTTGCCAGGTCAGTACCTTGGTTGGTCCATTCCCATGGATGACGACAGGCAGTGTGTCATACAGCACGTTTCTGGCTCGCACGCGACTGTCCTCAAATTTCAGCACCACCTCATCTGGAAAAAAAAGCCATCCACCTCGTCAAGTGTTCTGGTCCTTCACAGATGCTTCATTCATTTTGGCTCATTTATTGAAAGAGATTTCTGATAGAAGAAAAGAAAATAGAATAATACTTTGTTTTTATTTTAGCACATTGTTCCAGTTTCTGTTTGTATTATTGTCATTGGTGTATTTCTAAATAAATAATGATTAAAAAAATCTTCTGACAAACTGACCTTGTGTCTTTTAGTCTGTTTTAGTCTGTTTACAAAAGCCCCCCCCGCCCCTTCAATTTATCATCATGTATGAATATGGAACAGTGGTCAGTTTTTGTTATTTACATCTTGGATGTAAATAATTAACCTTCTGTGTCCTATTTGTATGTCTCATAGCACTCTTTCTGTTTTAAAGGCAGGTCCATGTGTCCAATCTGGTACATGGCATCAAGGTTTTTTGTTCTAACTATCCACATTTGTGTGTGTGTGTGTGTGTGTGTGTGTGTGTGTGTGTGTGTGTGTGTGTGTGTGTGTGTGTGTGTGTGTGTG
>JAUESF010033978.1:0-20413 GCA_032274765.1 Malacoctenus tetranemus | reverse complement strand
GTGTGTGTGTGTGTGTGTGTGTGTGTGTGTGTGTGTGTGTGTGTGTGTGTGTGTGTGTGTGTGTGTGTGATGCAGCTGTCCCCAACTCCCGAGAGGCAGTGGCCCCGTTCACGATGGCCCCTAATAGAATATAGTGTCTGTTGATGTCTGAAGTTTGTCTCAGAGTTTTTCCCAACAAGTGAAATCGAGGGGTTTCTTGTAACTTCTCATGGATGTTTTGTATGTAGCAGAGAAGCAACCCAACATCTGTCCTCAGCAAAACCATCTTGTTTTTGATCTAAAATCGATACTGAAGTTCTTTCATGGAACTGTCAAACATGGGACCCACCTCTGTAACCTCTACAGGCCTCATTATGAGTACACGTCCTCTGTTTGTTGCCCACATGATGGAAGATATTGCCATTTCAACCGGATTGAGAATTTCTGAGTTGTGGCCGAACCTCACCAGACACCTGCTATTTCTACAAAACGGGCCCCGTGACAGAGTTCAGTGGCAGAACCGAACTCTGTCGCGGGGCTGATTGCACCATTCATTTCCTTATCAACGTTCCTCCATCTCCCGGCTTCGATAGTCCAAATCAGGATCGCAGCTCCCGAGCTCGCACCTCCGTCTCTGTCCTGATTGGTTGGCCCGGCTTCATCCCACTCCCGAAAAACAGCTTAGCCTCCATCCATCTGGAATCCCGCTGCATTTCGGATTTGGAGAAGTTCAGCAGCTGCACAGATTGTTGTTTGTTGATATTTTTTAGCAAGTCCTGCAGCTAATGTCCTCCTCCTATGGGAAAGTGCCAGTTTTTTTCTTATGTGCAGCACAAAATGCGATTGAGGCAACTTTTTTTTTCTTCCTTCCTTGTTGTCCTGCAGGGAAAAAAAGCAAAACAAGACTTCTTGAACATTGTGGAAATGTCCTTGGACACCATCTGAAATAAGATCTTTCGAATTCGAGACTGGAGATCAAGGCTGAATGCGACCACCTCTCCTCCAAACGCCCCCACCCTCCCACCCACCCACCTACCCGCCATCACTGGGGAGCTTTCCGGGGCCTGCAGCCGCTCTATCTCCCCAGCGGCAGCTGCCGGAGTGGCCCCAGTAATCCAGTTAGAGGAAACTCACTCACTCACTCTAAATACCAGCCGCAGAGATTATTCCTCCGGGTAAAATGGCACGGCACGCACCTATGTGTGTGTGTTTGTGTGCAGTGGTTGTAGGTGCGTGGGTCCCCGCGGGAACACGTAATCACAGGGAGGCAATTGCTTGGCGGCAGTCCGGTTGTGTGTCTGCGGGCGCGCACACCGAGTCCTGGGAGAACGGCGCGCTGTAATCACAGGAGACCGGCAGTCAGGTGTGGGTATTATATGGTTGCGGCGATAAGAACGTATGCGCCCGAGATAAAATAACCGCTCTGCAGATAGGTCGGGAAGCCACGGCATTACAGGTAAACACAGTCTGTATCTATCTGCATCAGCACTTTGTGCCTCAAGAGCACCTCTGCCTGCAGTCAGAGCTGAAACTCCCCACCCCCTCACCCCCTCCCCCCCCCACCAACATCCCCACGCTTCCCATTGAAACGGCTCTAAATGAGGCGATTTGAATAGGGAGCCGCGCGGGGTGGATGCAGATGAAAAGCGACGCACTCCCATTATATGGCGAGTGAGAGAGAGAGAGAGAGAGCGTCTCCTCGCCACATTTCCATCTAAATGGAGATTGGATAACACAATGATGCTTGATCCTGTTGCATCCGACCATTCATCGCAGCCATGCCACAAACAATGGCGGTGAAATCGCAGCGTGCTCGCCGTCGCCCGTGATGCCCGACGGCAGGCCTCGCGGCAAGGCGTCCGCGCATTCCCGATAACAGCGATGATGTCGATGACTTTGACATTTCTGCGGAAAACGCCGTCTGTGTGTGTGTGTGTGTGTGTGTTTGTCTTTGTTCGGGTCAGTCTGCTTGTGTCACACTTTTTGGCCTCTGCAAAGGGCCCAGCAGGAGGTTCTATCACCGGATTGGAAAAAAAAACACCCTAAATAATGAGCAGAGTGTGTAGCGCTGAGTAAGCAGAGGCGAGCACTCCTGGTCCTCGAGGGCCAAAATCCTACATCTTTTTCAACGTGTTCCTGCTTCAGCACACAGGACTGTGGCCTAAAGCACCAGGATCGCCCAGCTCTTTGCTCCACATCCAATAATAAGCTCTTAAAAGTTCTTTGTAAATAACAGTTTTCTTTTACTTCAATCTCATGCATTTTTTAATTCATATGCAGGTAAATGGATTGTTAATGTAGACTTCCCAATTTTAGACTCGACATTGTTCGTATTCGATTGCCTCAATTTCAAGCTGAGCTTATGAAAAGGCGGCAGCAGAACTTCACAGTGATCCATGACATCACAACGCTCCAGTTTTTGGAGAGCTTTGTTCTCGGCAGGGGTTGTTAAAGTAAAGCAGGAAAAAAGGGAAAACGCGAGACACAATGTCAACAGCTCCTCCGTGTGATACCTCCAGCCCACTCTCCTCCAGCAGCACTACTTAGCAACAACCTTCACAATTTCTCTTTTCTTTTTCCTTTTTTTTTTCTTTTCCTTCGGAAGATGTTACCTTTCCCTCGAGTGACCGCGCAAATATCTGTTATTTTCAGTTTGCCGAATTCCAAGGTACCTGACGTGACTAGATAAGACGGGTTTCTCAGCCGTGTTGCCTCCTGTGCATCCCCACTTCAGGCTTTGCTGTTTCAGAGTGAATCCAAAGCAGTATTTTCATCGAAAACACAACAAGCTCACAGTTGTGGCATTGACTCATATGTAAAAAAACAACAAAACCTTTTTTAAGGGTTATGGAGCGCTTCTTTTCAATCCTTTGTTTCCCTCTAACAAGCGAAGTCACAGGGTCAGAGTTTTACCTCGGGAATCCCGCCTGATGACTCTCTTTATCCTGGAAAAAAAATCCAAGTTTCTCATCTCCCTTCAACAAGACGACAAAGCCCACACCTCAAAGCAAAGGACGGCCGTCGACTGCTGTGCCTCAAAAAGTAATGAAAAAAAAATCACAAATAGACCAAGTGCACCGGTGGAAAGAAAACAAAAAAAAACAGGAAGATTGCCCGAGTTGAAAGGATCCGCTGCAGGGCAGGACACAAGAGGGGGGAGGGGGAGGGGGTGGGACAAAGCAGCAGCTGCATTATGACATTTTAGTAGGACGGCCTCGCAGATTTCTGCATGGAAGTGCTCGTTTCCAGGCAATCTCCCCCTTCGCCTCACTGCGGCGAGAGCAAGACGTCTCGCGTGTCTCATTTTCATTGGAATTTCCAGTTTACTCTTTTTTGACACTCGGGTTCCCCCTGAGCTTCATGTGCATGCGTGTGATTTGATCAGAACCTACGTGGAAAATGAAAAAAAAATACCCAACTCCCCTTGAACCGTCTGAAGTGGCCTCGGCGTGCTGTCACGTTTCCCAGCGAGCTCTGTAATTCAAACATCACTCACAGCTCAGTCCCACCATTACTTTTCCATCAACTGATCCAGGTTCAAGCGTTACTTTTTAGGTGTGAGGAGACATTACTAACCACTGATCATCAATGAGCAATACCGGAGCACAGTCAATGGCCCCCCTTTCACACCAGACTCTCTGAATATCCCCCACTTTCATGGGTCCATGCCATCTGTGTGAAAGGTACCGAAGCGTGGAGGGCGGGGGGGACTTTATCTTCCCTCACATACCTCATCGAGGGGTGATGGGGCGGGGTCCTTTGTGAGCGGGTCCGCTGCGAATTGGGAGAGGATGGTGATGATGAACTGTCACGATGGGCCGAGTCTGCCGGCCCCTCGAGCAGACAAGTGAATCAACAACATCACCAGGACCTTACAAGCCTACTTTATAAGTCCCCCTGAATTCATCCAATGACGACCCACCACCACCACCACCCTTTACTGAAGAAGTCTTGCAGCTACACTGCTCCTCCTCCTGCCACCAATTACAGCATGTCAGCCAGCACAGGTGTGTGCAGGTTTGAGATAAGCCCGGCCCGGGTTCCCAGGTGGTACGAGAGGGTCCCGCGATGACAAAAAGATTCAAGTCTCCAAACTAAAGAGAGAGACACAGCGACAGGCTGCTCATAGTGATGGAAGAAAGAGAAGACCTTTCACTAAATATTCGACACCTCAAGTTTGGACAAGACAGCAAAACGTGGTTATATTTCCATGTTTCAGCATATTTGGGAACAAAGTCATGTATATAATATTTAAAGATTAACAGCTAGATTATCTCTGCGTACATGGCTGTGTGGAGACAAGTTAAGGCAGCACTCAGGAAGTAGCCAGAGTGTTAATAGAATACCCCACAGGTTTAAAAGTGTCATTAAAGCTGAGTAAAAAAAAAAAATGCTGTCCTCGTCCAAAAACATGTCCCAAAGAGTGTTATATTGTGACTGGGTGATCACCACAACCCAACTGGAGTAGAGGAACATTGTTTTTACTGCTTAAAAATTGTGTCACATCTTGTCCGATCACCGTGTCCTTTTTTATGCAAAACCCTTAAACGATAAAGAAAACAAGCACTAAAGCTGTCAGGTAAATGTACAGGAGGATGGAAGACACAAGACACCTGCCAACTCTGGAAGCGCAGCAGCAGCATCTCGGCATCAGACTTCAGTCACAAGCTCCGCCCCATTAAAGTTTGCAAATGAGACATGAGGTGATATAATAACCCAAATGACACAGTGCTTTTGAGAAATATCGTGGCTCCACTGGAATGAACCCAGATGAAAGGCTGTTCTTTACGTCCTTCCTGTCTTGATTGGCTGGATTGGTGAAGATCAAATCTGAAGTGTTGTAAACTGCAGAAAACCAATCTTAAATCTAATTTTCATTTTCAAACCACAAAACGAAGGTGGTTTTAATCAGATTCTAATAATTTAGTCCAAACATGGCAACTTGAGATGGTCTGAGGAGACAAAGGAGCCCAGAACCGTGACTCTCAAGGGCAAGTGATTTGATGTTGAGAAGTTTTCAGATCCGCTTTTCCTTTCACTGCTTCTCCGTCTAACCTCTGTGTCAAAATTCGGAGGCGCAGCACACCCTCACCGGCATCCGTGTTTGACGCTACCATGGCGACCAGCGCAGATAAGTAATCACGAAGCACCAGTGGACGAATCACCCGCCGAACTCGTGCGGACAGGAGGGCTTCGGGATCCAGCTGGGGGAAAACAAACCTGATTTGAGCGCGGTGTCACCGAGGCTCAAGTATCCAGCGCGCATCCTGTCCGTCTGACTGCATGTCTACCCCCTCGCTCTAAATCAAGCGGCTGGGATGTTCCTGGAAATCCTCGCGGACGTACGAGCAGCCAAACGCGGGCCTTTACAGCCGTTTAAGGAGGAGAGTCTAAAAATACGCAACGAACCTGACAGATGTGAATGCGTGTGTGTGTGTGTGTGCTCGCGAACAGTCTGTCCTTTTCCACCCTGACACACGGGGCCGTCTTTTTAGCCTACAGGCTTCTGCTTTGCTTATCCCAGTGTAACACCTGGTGGAGCGGCGTGGGAGACACCACATTTGAGAGCTATTTGGAAGATGCTACTGAAGATACTCATATTTTTTGCGCATCCAAAGCTCTGTTCCATCCGAACCGACTGTCTGCAGGCTACAGGAGATGCACACCATTCCTATTTAAGTGTGAGGCGATGAATAAGGGAGAACATGGACTCAAGGAAAAAGGAGTTTGGCAGTGTGTCTTAGCCTTCCTGCCAGATCGGCTCATCACGGTAATCAAGACCTTTTTCCCCAAAGCAATCAAGTGCAACTCGGAGCAATCCAAAAATCCCACAGTCCTCCACCAGACCCCGCCAGCGCACTTCAGTGTGTCGCCACCGATGCCCAATCAGGAGAGGCATGCGGCTCAATTACGCTTCTTTAAAAAAAAAAAATACAATTTTAATGGTGCTTCCTTGATTAAAACGAAGTGGAAGTATTTTCCTTTGCTGTGCCAAAGAGCTGAATTTTGCATGTGGATGGACTTTTTTTTTTTTTAATCGGCAAGAGCTCCAAAACATGTTTTTATGGTAATATTTCACTGGATCAGAGATCATCTGTTGGAATTTTGAAGCATATTTGATCAAATATGAGCTGCTGGTGTCACTTTTAATCAGTGTTTCTAATACTAAGGTTTTTTTTGTTTGTTTTTTCAACTAAAACAGCACAAGAAGATGATCTTTTTCCGTGTGCTTTGGGGGGAAAAAAATTGCATTCTATTACTTCATCTGATCTCTTCTTGTGTCAATTGATACAATTCAGCTAGATCCGGATCTGGGGTTTGATGTGTGATTGCGCAAAATTGAAATTCAACAAAGAGAAATTTCCCTTTCGCCTTCAGATTCTGTTATTTTATCCATTTTTGTCCCCTGCCCCCTAGATAATCTGCAGTTGTATGACAGCAACAATAACCGTCGACCGGTGGGAAGAGGTCTTTGACACTCCGGAGCCCGAATCAGAGATAAAAACCAGTAAACTCGAAAGCAAAAGGCTTCCACCTGACCTGTGTCTCTTGGCCCACAAGACAACAACAACAAAGCCTCGTCCCTCTGACGAGCCGCCGCTGCGCATGGGGACCCGGCGGCGCGGAAAAGGTATTTGGTTTATCTCGAAGCAATTCGCCTCCGATTGGCGGGTGCAAGGCGACAGTCACACTGACCCGTCACGTGAGGAAAAGCTGAGAAATCCCCAGAAAAATCACACTCGCACGTTTACTCTTGATTGCCCCTCAGCCATCGATGCGAGAGCGAAACACACGGCGCGCTGTTCTTGTTCATTTCAGGGCACCGAAAGGTCCCCGGAGGCGCTTTGTGGAGACACGCGCGCTCACAAACACCTCCACCAGCACGTCCGAGCGCTTCCAGACCGTGGTGGGGGAGAGACCGTCTGACAAGGTGCCAAGCTGAGTTCACTTGTCTCACATCTGATTGGGTGTCGGGGGGGGTGGGGTGGTGGCGGCAGGGGCCCTGGCAGTGATTGGCCGGCCCTCTGGAGAGCCGTGCATGACTGCTAACAATCTCAGCTGGACTGGAACGAGTCAGGGTTGAATGTCGCAGCCGCAGGAAGAAGACATCCATAACAGCTAAAAGTTGAACCAGCACATCGTTGTGTTTTGGTGTCAGAGTAAAAACTTGTGGAAATAAAGAAAGTGCGGCACTGTGTTGACAGTTTAAGCACTTAAGTCTATTTTTATTTTTTAACATTTGGGAATATTCAGGTTGTTAAACACCTTCTTACAAAGTAGTTAATAATAACTGAATTAAAAAACATAAATAATTGTCCATTTGCTGATGCATCAGAACAAACATTGACAGATCTTGGAGATGGGTGTACATGGTGCACCTGTAACATTCTTCATGGTGTTCTGCATCGGATAATTAGGGGAACAGAAAAGAAACAAAAACAACAACAACACTTTCTTATTGCATCGACTTTTTTGTTGAAAAACAAAATGTCAGTATATTTTATTTTGTTGGTGAAACTGAAAGGTTTTTGTTTTAAATAGGATGGAATAAAAACAGGAAGAAAGTTTTAAAAAATCAATTGAAAACAAAATAAAACACAAGCATGATCAAGGAAGGCATTTGCATCAGGTTGAGTAATGTTATCGAAAGGTTGCAATATTCATAGTTACAGTAGTTT
Source organism: Malacoctenus tetranemus (assembly GCA_032274765.1). Classification (NCBI taxonomy): domain Eukaryota; kingdom Metazoa; phylum Chordata; class Actinopteri; order Blenniiformes; family Labrisomidae; genus Malacoctenus; species Malacoctenus tetranemus. Next base: position 12,755 of record JAUESF010033978.1, on the reverse strand, counting down.
GTTTTAGTTTGCTGCATCGCATGGACGAGCAGGACAATAGGCAGTCATTGACGATTAATTCACAACATGGGCTCCATTAAAGGGGCGACTGTGGCTCTTCCAAGACAAAGGTTGGTGGTCCAACTTCACACCATGTCCCGAAGTGTCCCTGAGCAAAGCTCTGAAGCCCAAAAGTCTCCCTAATAGCATCCTGCTGGGTTGGTGTGGACGTGAATGGGTCGATGCAACTGACAGTAGAAAGCACTTTGAGAGTGCTTAATGTGGCTAACAAAAACAACAAAACACCCAACAAGTGGAGTCTATTTAGCATGAATGACCTAATTGAATCACAGCCAGAATGTAATTATTTGCTTGAGGGATAAAAGAAGAATCATTTGACATCCTTCCTAAATACATAGGCAGGCAGGTAGGCCATACAAGGACATGGTATAACTGGAGCAGACCTGTCCTTTAACAAGGGATTGAAAAGTGAAATAGGATCTCTAACAACTGGCCGTCATACCCTCAGGCGGTGTGTCTCTAAGTAAGCTATCAGAAGAACTAAATGGCCACCTTGCGCTTTCCCTGTAATGGCACTGCTTTGAAGAAAAATGTAAGTGGCTCAATGAGTTCCCTCGATCTCTAGAGAAGTGACCAGTCGCTGCAAGATGACAGAGTTTCACTTTCAACTCAGATGGGGTTTTCAGGCTTTAACTGAGAAAAAAAGTCTGCAAGTAAGTGAAAGTGGTCACATTTTGATTCAATCGGCGTATATCTACTAATATAGCAAGTCAGAAGGAAACTGAAGCAGAGCTACTTTGGATTCTAGATCCAGAAATGTTCTAAAATCTCACAAGCTCATTGCAGTTTGGACTAAAACCTTGCTTTCCTCACCAATCCAGAGTGAAAACATTCAGCTACTGACAAATGTGGAAGTCTCCAGCTCCTGGCATTGCTGTCATTAATGCACAGCAGCACTGGGGATGCTCTTGCCCATTGTGACAAAATGGGCATGCGCTAATGAGCATGAAGTGTAACTGTCACGCATTGGAGTGTCTTTCGCTTTTTTTTGCAGATATTTTGAGCCAAACATTTTGGACACATCGCAGCGCTGACCGATCAGGGACGCCAGACGTGGAAAAAAAGAAAAAGTCAGTATTGCTAACAGATTGCTGGCGTCAGTCTTGCTGTACCCGTTTTTTGTGGCCATTCATTGAACCATACATTCGCCTGCACTCTGAACCACGATCGAAGCAAAATGGCTGCAAGTCATTGCAATGAAAAATTTTCAAGGCCTCGCAGAATTTTCACACCTATATATTAATGTAGATATTCTCTTCACAATTTTCAATTTCTCCACACAGCAGGTGTCCCTTGTCCTGATGGCCCCATATGGGCAGCAGCTCCTTTATTCCCCCCCACTGCTCCCCACCATATCATCTGAGATTATTTCGTCGCGCGGCGTTTCGCCGAGTCGCTCCTCGACCCGATTGTTCACCGTACGCGGTCGCTTTGAAGATCAGTGGCTGCAGCGGCGCCGTCGCCCCCCGTATCTGCCGCTGGACAGCTGTGCACGCGCCCCCCCATTGCATGATCTGGCCAAATAATGACTGTTATCAAGCTCGGGGTGTGACATTGCTGTGTGAAAGGGGTAACTGTCCATAAAATCCGTCAAAGTCACCGGCACTTCCTGCAGACATTCAGGGAATATCAATTCTACATTGATCCCTTTTATATTCATACCCACTATTATTGCTTCTATATGGCCATACCACTCTATTTCATATTCAAAATAAGGGCTGTGGGGGGAATATTTTAGATAAAAGTTCCTTTTTTATCCATTTTGAATGGTATTTTATTGAAGCACAAACATGCCATTATTTGCAGAATGAAGTTTCTACCGTGAGGGATGTTTCAAGGGAGCAATAAGATTTTATAACAAATTAATATTTTTGACCTTGGAGGCAATATAGAAGTTTATCCATTAAATTATTTTGGCCAGGCAGTCGGAAGCAAGTAACGACCAGACAATAGAAGTAGTCTTATGGTCTGGTCGGTTCTAGTTTCGTGAAAAGTTTATTATGATGCACATCTCACTTCTATTGATGGCAAATTCTGATGTTGGGCAGTGTAATCCTCTTCAGGATGCAGGTAGAGCTCCTTGAGGGAAGTTTCTGGAGTGTGCAGTGAGAAAACTTTAGCGGCAAACATGGCGCCTTCACCTCAACCTTTTCCATCACCTTGTGGATGACCTAGAAAGGAGTTTATGAGCCAGTTCCTCTTGTCCGACATCAGCGTCTGACCTCACAAGTGTTCCTCCTGGTGAAGGGAGAATATCCCAACAGACACACACCCACATCTTGCAAAAAACCTGCTTTTGTAGCACAGCAAGAGCTACTACTACAAGTCAATGGACAAGTCGATGAAAGATCAGCCATGCTGCAATCAAAGCTAGTTAGCGTACGGCTAGTATTCGCATGAAACTCATATTATGAAGGTGAGTTTGCTAAACATGCTAATGGTGGCAGACTTCAAGTGTTCTGATATGCAGAATGTTATCCAAAATGTCAAATTATCCACGACTTGATACCTTTTTGAAGATGCAATATTGGTTTGGAGAGATCAAATCTCCCAGTCTTGAGTTTGACCCCCCCCCAGACTGATATTTCTGCCTTCCACTTGCTTGTCCATGTCTTGTCAGTAGGTTTGGAACCTTCGAAACAAATCTCATTTGGAACTTGCTTTTTCCTAAGAGCAATTCCTGACTCCTTCCTGACATTTTGATTTAAATTCATGCGTGTGCTGCCTACTAAGAAAAAAAAAAGAAAACTTTCCTCCGTATTTGCTTTCATTCCGTTCGATGGGGACGCATCGGTGAATTTCGGCGAACAAACAGGAAGTATTAAGCAACTTTCCTCAGAGATGTGACTTGTGAGGGATCGCACAAATCTACATTCTGACACTGGCAACATTATCCTCATCTCGGCATCAGCGTTGGCGCGTTCTGTAATCCCTGTCTGTCATCTTCCTTCCTTCCTGCCGGATCCCTCTGAAATTCTCTTTCAGAGAAAAAGAACAAAAGAACACGAGGGAAATAAACACTCTCGCTGCCAATTATGGAGAGAAAAAAAACTGCCATAAAGTAACAAGGGAGTTGTTTACTTAGCAGGAAAATGAGCACGGAAAAGTCTCAGTGAGATGTCATGGGTGGCGACTGATGAGGTTGGCTTGTCTGCGTCTGGGAGGCCACTGAGTGACAGCATGGCGAGAGGCAGAATAGCATTAGCCAGACTTTAAGCGCAGGAAATATTCCATCTGACATGTCATTTCTATGGACAAGATGGAAGGAGGGCGGGAGGAGGAGCCGGAGCTGCTGGTGAGTGAAGGAGCGAGTGTATGAAGGGAGGTGAAGACAGGTAGAGTGGCACAGGGGGACAGAAGGGAGGGAATCAGGGTAGAAGTGGAGGGAGGACAGAAAGCGGTGATGACGCCCATCGGTGCATCTCCATTTCTGACAGACTCGCATTGAGCATTCGGAGCACGTGAGGGAGGAGTGTGATGTAGCTTCAGAGCCCTGCCAGGATCCCAGTCAGCAGTTCGTTCACCGTGTTGGCCAGGCCATGACACCGCAAACACGGCAAGACATGCAGTCAAAATTTAAAGGCGCGCGGACGGAGCCCAGAAACGACCCGACATTGCCCAACGTGACCCAACCCGACCGAACTCAATCAGAGCTGACAGGCGTCGTCCTTTAAACAGCTGCAACGTGCATGAGAAGTATCAGACAGGTCGGTTCAGGATTGCAGTCTGTTGAGCGTTCACAGGAAAGTCTCTGCGGATGCCCCACAACCAAAAAAATCCATAGAGTCCCTGGACACTCTGTCCAAAAATACGATAACACACTTTCACACCTTTTGACAACTTAGTCACCAGTTGACCTCTTATGCTTTTGTTCTAGATTGAAGGAGGAAACTTGAGGGAAATTTCCCATGGGGGAAACTGAAACCCCCCCCCCCCTTCCCCAATGTGCGAAATCCCTGGATCTTATCAACAGGAGGTGAAGACTATAGCGTTGCTTTAACTTTTTCTGTGTGAGTGTGTGTGTGTAAAGTGGGCTTGGCAAGTTTATCTACACTTGTGTTGGCCAACACAGCTATCAATTGTTTCCCCCAAACCAATCAGCTCAGAGGGCGAACAAGGAAGATTGATGCAAAATGTAGAGATTTTAAAGAGATCAAGTTCTGTGACTTCCCTACCAAAGGTTAAGATGGCTTCCCACGTTAAATTGATGTAAATCATTCTGCTCCCACTACTTGGAAGGTTCTTCAAAATCTTTTTTATTTAGATATCCTTTAAAAGTCATTCTACCTTGCTGTTTAATTCTTTTTGCTGATCCCACTACACTCATTCAGTTTACCTTTTCTATCATCTTATTGTCACCTGCTACTCATTCCTTTCGTGATCATGTTTGTTGTATGTCAGGACTGTCCTGCTCTGATCTTGGAGGGCTGGCATCCAGAAAGTTCTGGATGTGCCCCTGCTCCAACACACCTGCTTTAAATTAGTGTGTCGTCATCCTGCTGGGCAGCAGCCTGCTAGCGATCACTGAGTTGATTCAGGTGTGGTGGAGGAGGGAAGCATCGGAAAACACTGGGAAGCCGGCCCTCCAGGACCAGAGTTTGACACCTGTGCTTTAAGGCGTCTCCCTGCTCCAACACAGCTGCTCTAAAAACGAGTGTGATGTCATCTGCAGCAGCCCGCTAACGATCACTGAATTGATTCAGGTGTGTTGGAGGAGGGAAGCATCGGAAAGCACTGGGAAGCCGGCCCTCCAGGACCAGAGTTTGACACCTGTACTGTAGGGTAGTGTTCCCCAACCTTTTTTAATCCAAGGCACACCTTTTCGTTGGAACAAAAATCTTTAAAAAAAACTCTTCCATATTAAAAAATAAATAAATCAGACAGAAAAATAGAGAACATAAGAACAAAGTCACGTTTTACGACCTCCTTCTGTTCTGGCAGCAGAACATTTCTCACGGCACACCAGTGTGCCGCGGCACAGTGGTTGGGAAACACTGCTGTAGGGCTTCCTTCCTTCAGAGTTTCAGACACCCCGTCTGCTCCAACGCAGCTGCTCTAAACAAGCGTGATGTCGTCAGGCTCTGCAGCAGCCTGCTGACAAGCCTCATTGGATTCAGGTGTGTTGAAGCAAGAAGACACCTGACAGTCTTCATGTCTGAGTTGATGGCTCGATTATGCTTGTTTTTTGTTCACTGAAAGTCCCTTTAAAATGTTTACAGGCATTTTGTTTTGTATTCATTGTCTGCTCTGGATTCTGTGTCAAGCACCTGGCTGCTTAATGCACAAATCTCAAATTTGACCCTTTGTACAATAGAAAAAACATTCATGTTGCCAGTTCGTGGACAGTGTTGCTAACTCAGCATTAGCAATTAAGTACAACATACTAAGAAAAAAAACATTTGTAATGTTGATAAAGAGATTTAATAGTTTTTTGTTTTTTTTTCTCAAATCTTCACTTCAACATCATTACGGCGCTGATGCTTCATCTGCCATCCTTTGTAGGACAGTGGCGGAATGAGAGGGGACACAGTCGTTATGTCATGGTGGCCTCGTTCTGGAAACAACTTTAGCTCGCCACGTTTCCCTCTTTCAGTGAGTTACTGAACTGATGCGCATCCACGGGTGGACAGTCTTCCACAGTTGTCTTGCATTTTTGCTGCCCTCTTTGTTTGTGTATTACTTTGTAACGAAGCAGTGCAAAGATGCTGCCTGCGGTTGCTAGGACACTGTGGTGTGAGCCTCTACCGAGGACCTCACAGTGTACAGAAGCTCCTGTCTGCAGCACCGCGCTGTGTCACGCTCGCAAGGTGGCTGCTGGAACCAGACCACGCCACGATCGCGTCCCCTCCCGAGGGAGAGGGGTAACACACGGAGGTGTGTGGGTGGCTGCGACTGAGACACTTTGGTGTCAGAACCACTGGACTGGATGATTATACCTTCAATGTGTGTCCAGCTGCTGTGATAACAGATGTGAAGCCGCTCGTGTCACTGTTTCCCCATCTTTGTCTTCATCTGTCTGTGGCGTCTCCCCTCCTCTTGCTGTCCCTCAGTCCTCTATCTAAGACCTTTTTTGTGTGCCTTTTGTCTTTTGGCATCAGTGCTGTTTTTTCCAGGAGTTGACTTCTTTCAGTTAATTGAGACAAAAGACATTTAGAACTTTTTGTTCTACAAAAACTAGTGTAAAGAGGGACTTTATGTTGGAAATTAAAAAAGGCTCTTCGTTTGAAGTTTCACTGGGGAAGACTTCGCCAGGAATGGTTACAATAAGAAACAGATTCCTAACCAGGGATGTGGGACCCCCTGTGTTTGCCCCCAAACATCATGGGGGCCTTGATGGTTTATCTGCTGTGAGGCTCTCAAAGAAAAAAAGAGCACATTTCAAAGAAAACCCAAATAAGACACTCCAGGATCTGGAGCAGACCTTCCTGTTGCTTTTATTCTGATGTCTCCTTTTTTCATGTTTGTACAAGAGAATTTGTGTTTGGTTTAACTTAACTGTTTCGTTGGTTTGATCTTGGCTGCGCAAGAACATTACAGAGGTGCTTCACCTCAGCGCACTGCAGACTAAGCTGTCAAATGGTAAAATACCAAAGTACAGTAGTGCAGAACAAAACAAACAAACCAGACAACAACAAATGGAAACAGAATAGTTAGTTGGCCTTTACAAGAGAGAAGGTGGACGAACTAAAGACTGAAAAAAATCAGCAACTCACTCAAAAGGATAAGAGGCAGCAGGGTCAAAAACATCACTCATACAGTTTGGAATTGAAGCCACTGAATAAAAACACTTTCGATTTGTTTGTAACTAAATCTACAAAACTCAAAACGTGCAGAAAACTGGAAGATGTCCCCTTTAAAATGTTGGATGGCCACAAAGTTTACATTCACCCTGCAAACTTTAATGCCCCTTTCTGACGTTTTTCTTTTTTGCTGAGACCTACCGTTTCTTTGGTGGGATTGTTCCCACTGTAATTAAAATGCGACCTCCGTGCTGCTGCGGTGTGATCACTTGATGGCCCTAAAGTGGCCCGCATGCGCGCAAGATGGTGTGAGGTCGCACAGTGTTTATGGAGGTAAATATAGGTTTACATAAAGGTTAGTGTGTGGCAGCAGTTGGAAGTCACACGATGAGGGAGAAAATGGAGAATAGACTGAGCACCGCTTGTGATAAAGGCCTGCGCATGGAGCAGTAGCTTCTGCCTCTGTCACGAAGGGGGAGGGGGTGGACGCAGAGTCATGGCCAGGGGACGGAAGGGACGTAAAAATCGGATGGAATTCGACATGACTGTTCAGGCTTGACCACACGGGAGGAGCGGCCTGGCAGGACGTGAAATAATCCGATTCATATCATTCATAACATAAGGATTGACATAAGGATCAAAAAAAAGGGGGGGGGGTGTTCGGATCACTCGGGTGTGTAAACACACATGAGCTGAGCATGCCGTGAGCTGCTGCCACCTCACACGTCTGGCGCCCTCATGTGTTTGTGTCAGCTGATCAGTGGAAGGGGCAGACAGGTTGTTTTTGGAGCAATTTCACCTGTCTTCTAAGAAATCCCCCCCCCCAAAAAAAGTTTGACCAAGTCGAGCTCCTGAGCCTCTGATGAAATTGACAACAAGTAGTAGATAAGAACACAGGACAATGTAATCCACCACCCCCCCTTCTAATCTTCTCCTATTGTATACCTCTCTTATCCATCACTTTAATTCAGGGTTCAGGCACTTTAAACTCCACACAAACTCGGGGAAAGCAGTGGAGGAAAAAAAAAGTATAAAAATAAAAGCGGCCAAGAATAAATGTGTTTAAACAGAAATGAAATGCAACTTCTCTTCAAAACAATTTGCACTCCCGAGTCTTTTCAGCGATGCAGCTTTGGCCCTGGGGGCATAGCGTGCTCTCTGTGAGAAATAACCCAGGAAAAGAACACAAAGTCTCAGCTCGGTTACCAGCAGCGCTTCAGCACAGCACATCCACATGCAGCCCTGTGACAAGCAGCGGACCTAATTCAGTTAAAAAAGAAAAACAACAACATTAATATGTTTGTTTTCAATTAAACCTTTCCTGTTTGATGTTATACGTACCTTGTTTTGGATGCTTGGGTTGGAACATGATATAATTATCCCTTCCTATGAAAATACATAGTTGAAAGGCAGATCAAATTACATACAGATGCCCTTGGTACCCATGGCAACCCGCATTTGCCTTGCTCCCTGACTGTTCAGAAAACTCGCCTAATCTTCATGTCCACGTTAAGCTTTCGTGTTCTGTTATTTCCTCTACACACGAGTTATTAGTTGAGAGTTGTGGATAGAGGAAGGATCAGAAGGCTGCAATGTTGCACCAGCTTGCAGTGAGAGGGTGAAAATGGGCCTCGCACAGGAAAATGCAGGTAATGTGATGAAATTAACCATCACGTCATCTTGTTTACCTCTTCTCTGTGTGCTGCCATGCAGGTGATGACCCCAGTTAGCATTGGCTGAGGGCAGTGTTCAACCTGGACAGGCCATCTGTCCAGCAAAGGACAGATACAAACAGACCCACAGTCACATTCACTCGCTCATTCAAAACCACCAGCCACTTTTAGCGACCAGTCAAGAATATCCCTCACTTTTGTAACAGTCTTGTTGGATGTCAGAGGACAATTGTAGTATATTAGCTCCAACTCGTGTACATAATCTGTTGTAAATCAAATCGGGTAAGTAAAGGTATGGTGGGACAGGATCAAATGGAAAGCTACAAATACTCACTTGTCCATCATCACATTTCCTCCATGAATTCTACTTGAGGAGTTTGTGGAATCATTCTGCGATGTTCCTCCATCGAAGACCAGCATCCCTCCTCACTCCAACACAGACCTGATTCGGGTACTGTATGAGACTGGCTGCAGCTCGACGATTCACTTGGCGAACTTATTCTTTACACTCAAAAATAAATCAGATACTGAATCTTTGTCAATTGTGTCTCCTGACCGAAGTGTAACCTTTGTCACAAACCTTGTTTACCACTGGTATTTTAAAGTAGCTTTTAAGGATTGTTCTATTGTTGGATTTTGAGAGTAGAAGTGAGTTTCACTTCTCGAATTATTCCAGACACAGGCGTCCTCAGAGGCATGAAAGCTTCGTCTTTTCCGGGCCTCCGTGTAGGGTTCATATTTAGCTGCTTCACACCGGGTTGTCTGGCTCTCAAGTGCCAACGACCGAAATAGTGCTGAGGGGAAGAAGTGGCTGTTTTTTATAGTACTGTTAGCCGTCATGCTGCGCTCCCCACTCGGTTTGTTGATAAATCCGGGGATTGAGTATCAGGTGCCAGAGTTAGAACTTCCAGGAGAGCTGTTCAATGGCTGCCTTTATTTTGGAACCACCTCACAGAGGCCTTGATGAGTGACTTCTCATTGCTTGGGTTTACTCAGACTTTTGTTTTTTTTAATAGGCACGTGATAGTTCAGAAAGAAAGTCACAACATGTCAAAACCAGTTGTCAAGTTCAGAGCAGACAAATGTGATCCAATTAAAAGTCACAAGGCTGTTATTCAAACCACACACGCTCGTCCGGCTCAGAGGAGCTTGATCTCAATCGAATGAAACCGATGTCAGTGACACCGCCCACGTTTCTTTTTTTTTCTCCCCCAAAGCTGACTCACAACAGTCAAACCCATGCATTTCAGTCATTTATTGGTGCAGCGGCATCATCTGTGAAATCTGTTTTATGAGTTTGCCACATAAATGGGCAGGATGTCTTCTCCCATTACACCCCCACACTCATTCTACATTCACCCCCCCCCCCCCACCCATCAATACTGATCTCTCCCATCGCTATGGTTTGGAACCACATTCACTGCAATGCGGGAGGCCACTTTTACACCCTCAAGACATTAAATTCTGAAGAAATGCAAACAGTCCTGTTCCACATTTGCGCACGCGTGATCGCTCATGGCAACTTAAGGGTATATGAATATTGCATAAGGATTTATATCATGTGTCAAATATGGTAGAGGGTGGTAAATAACTGAGTGAATATGGTCTTTATGCTTGGCATTCCTCATCACAGATTGACATCAGAGAGGGTGTCATCCCACTGTAGAACAAACACACTTTGATTTAGTTCTTTTTATACTCTGTGACCACCACCAGCCCTTATTGGCTGATAGTTCTCATTAGGAGACTATGTATGGTTTATGTCTCTGTATAATCAGTGACTGTGTGATCTACAGCATCTTCTGAGGGGAGCCATGCACACAGAACCATCCAGAATCCTTTTAACTGGCTTGAACGAGCTGCTCCTGCTCATCCTGGATCGGCCTTTGTGAAAACTGAATAATCCAGCATGCTCCGGTGGGGCTTAGTCAGACCAGGATTACAGCTGTTATCCAGGATAATTTAATTCTACGTTCATGAAACACACTCTGAGGAATGTTTGGCGACCCCACACCTCTGCCAGGACACCTGTTAATCTTTCCTGCTTCAACCGCTGGCTGGCCATACTCTGCTTAAAGGGATAGTGCACCCAGAGAATGATGTGCCTTCATTTTCTACTCACCCCCATGCTGAACAACACTCTGAAACACTTTTCTGACGTCTCAAATGCAGCTGGAGATCTTTCAGGTTTCATGTTATCTCCCCACGTTCAAATAATGAAGGCCTCCAGCACCCGAGCCAAAAACGTCCATAAAAGTCCATAAAAACTTGTCAGTATTCCTCCATGCTGCTCATCCAATGTAATCTAAGTGTCCTGGGTGGGTACTGTCCATAAATTACTTGGAACAAAATCATTTAGAATGTTTTTAGAGCCTAAACAGCAGTATAAATGGCTTCCTGAATGCGTGTGCCTGCGAGTTCACGACACTACGGAAACCGCGGCAGACCAAACCAGATGAGAGTGCGCATTCAGCGTTCGCTGTGCTGATGATGCAGACGCCGAGAACTTTAGGAGTTATGTTGCTAGAAGGCAAAAAAATCAACAATCGAAATAATGCTACCACAAAGCTAACCTCCGTGGTGAGTGTAAAAAGGAAGGTTATTAAACACAGATAATGCAGCAACGGGATAAATACAGATTTGAATGCACACAACCGGGGTCGATGAGACACAGATGGAGACCATGAAGATAAACAGAAGAGGAAGTGCAGACAAGAGACTTGACTAAAAAGGGAACAGAAAGCAGAAAATGAAGAAAACACAAACCCTCAGAAAGCACAAAAATATCCTTGAAAAAACGAAACATTCAAGGACTATATGAAAAGACGTAAAACTTGACAACACAACATACACTCATACATTGACCAAAGATCCAATGGATAAGAAAACACGAGTGCATGAAATACATGTAAACCAATGGACACTATGAACCAAGAGAAGCATGAACGAGGTAAAACCGCACTGGGCTGAAACAGAATCGGATCAATACCAAATCTTGCACCTTCACGCACTCCAAGGGGAAATAAAGGAAGCATCAACAGCATAAAATGTAGGTGGTTTTAACGGTGGTTTTAACCTGATTGCAGAACGATGCATCCAACAATAAGTCATATAGAAATAAAGACAAGGGCATACGTTTGGGCTGGGAATTAAACAAGACTCAATAAAGAAAAAATAAATGATTTTTTTCACCGTGAACTCTTCTGTAGCATTGTGTATTTTTAGTATCACATGCGACATTATCAAGTGACTCATTCCTATGCGGTATGGCTTGTGCAATACCATGACTGGAAACATTATGCAAAGTGCAACAAAGCTAAAGGTAGACGCGGTAATGGCTTGCATCAGCACGAGCTGCCCTCTGCATGTTTGCTAACTATAGATTATAACAGTCAAGGTTAATCATTGTGCTTTCACATAATTGGAAGGGACCGCAGTGACAAATTATGGATGTGCATTAGCGCTTCCTAAAACACCAGCTGATTATCATAAATCGAGCAAATGGGTAATAATATTATCTGGGCCCTTTGTGTGTGCATGGATCAGCTGTCTGGGTTTTAATGGCTGGGATAATATAAAAGTAGAATAAATGTCAGTCAAACCTGTTCATGAAATCAAGGCAGCCAACAGCTCGTCATTTAAGTTTAGAGGAAAGGTCGGTGGTATAAATACGAGCCAGCCTGCTTTGACTTGTGTACTGTGTCCCCACTGGATGAGCCATTAAGTTTGGAGGTTTTTTGACCTGCGATGCATTTGTGGGTCACGCAAGGAAACATCACTTATTTACCTGGCCTGTGTGAAGCATCATCTCTGCCTCATCATTTTAAACCCAGCACTGACGTGTCATTAACTTGCTGACTCTCACCGCTCCTCGCCTTTCCCGACACCTCAAACTCTTTAACCCCCCCGAAACCCATTTCAACGCGTCCGTCGTAGGAATTCACCTTGTTCTGCAGTCTACTTCAAATCTTTAATCTGAATTTCTAATCGAGACAGCCAGTTCTCCAAAGGTAGCGGGCCCATTTAGTTGCCTCTGTTTGATGTAATTGCGTGTGGATGAAATATAAATGGGTTGCAAGGCAAGAAAATGAGCACTTCGGGGGGGAAAGGTTGGAATTTTGCGAAGACAGGAGGCTAAACTTGAGGAGACTGAAGTGCAGGTGAAGGTTCCTATTGGCGGTGTCTGGGTCCACTTTGTTTTTTAGTTTTAACTATCTATCTATCTATCTATCTATCTATCTATCTATCTATCTATCTATCTATCTATCTATCTATCTATCTA
>JAUESF010033877.1:0-16336 GCA_032274765.1 Malacoctenus tetranemus | reverse complement strand
CATTGTACTGTTAACGGGTATGAACATTATAGAACATCATTTTCTGAAGAACAAATGAACAAAAGATGCATGACTGAAGTTAATGAGGACGGAAATGTAATTTCTGCGTTTACAGTTTAGCAAACATTGCCTTCTTCAGTGCTGTCATGTTCTCTGTGAGTTTGAATGTTGACGCGACCACTCATGAAAGTTTTGCAGTTGCACCGATGCGGATGTAATGATTCACATCCCAGCCACCTCAGCAAATAGTCATGGACTTTTTCCTGCTGCCATCACTGATGATGTTTGTTTTCTTCCTTCTTTAACAGACCTGTCCGGTAAAATGTTCACTTTCCCGGTGCAAAACGACAGAGCTCGCGTGAAGTTGATCACGTCAAAGCAGGAATTCAGAACTCTCACTGTCTGTCACAGGTAGCGATTACCCTACTATGAAGCCACGGCATCTCTGATTGTTACTTTGGTCACATCTGTTGATTTTTGCATACCTACAGATCATTCACCGACCTTAGAAGAGACCACGTCTTGTTTTCTATGGCCACGCCCACCAAAACCAATGCCTTCATGGTTATCTGGAAATCAAATGATCAGAACCTGGAGACTCACGTTTTGATGGAGATTTCCAAATTTAAAGAACTTGACTACAAGGAAAACATGTGGCACTCCGTCTGTAACACCTGGGACGGCACAACTGGACTCGTGCAACTGTGGTTGAATGGGAAACCTACCATTCAGAAATATATCAACAGTGAACCGACCATGACAGGAAGACCTATCACTTTCCTTGGACAGGTAAAAGTATTTTGTTTTGCACCCAAATCTGTGTTCTGTTCAAAATTAGACTGTAAATGATTGGAAAAAAAATAAAAACATTGTGTGTGTGTGTGTGTGTGTGTGCAGGAGCAGGATTCCTATGGTGCAGGGTTTGAAAGCCAGCAGGCTTTCGTTGGGATGATGTCCGATGTCCACATCTGGGACTACGTCCTCTCCAGCTGTGAGATCCAGAACTACATGAATGAAGTCAACTTCACTCCCGGGAACGTGGTGAACTGGAAGGCGCTGGAGTACGAGATTGTAGACAAAGTGTTGCTTGAGGAGAAAAGTAAACCATGTCAATAACATGCTCCAATGAAACTATCAGCAAACAGAAATACATTGAAAACATGAGGGATTGGGGCGAAATCAGCAGGGACAGATACAGGACAACAAGAGAGAAAGAGACAGAACTTTAGAGAAAAATCCAATGTGAGAGTCATTAAAGTGTATATCTCCATGTGTGACCTGTTTTCTTTGGCAAGATCAACAGTTTGATGGTGTACACTGCACTGCAGGCTTATGCTGAACCAGGGCCAGCTTGAACTTCACATAATTAACAGAAAGCTGATTGAAATGAAGAAAAAAGGAATTTTCATCAGCAAACAACAAAAATGTTTTTTAAGTGTTGGTGTATGTAAACAACTGTGTCAACATTTTTTTTAGGTAAACACTGTGTGCACTGTATGTACCTCTACCCATGTCGTACAGCTTCCTCATGTCTATTTTTTCCTTTCTTTATTGTGGTAAACTTTATCATCATCAGAATTTTTGTGGCGCCGTGGCCTCTTCCAAAGACGAAATTATCATAAGACAAGTCCGTGTGAAACCTTGATTTATGATGTGATTAAAAAATCTGAGTACTTATTGCAACTCTCAAAGCCAGAAAAAGTATGAAAAGAAAGCGAGACAGTACTAATCACAGTGATGCTCTGAATTATTTACGTTTGTTCTGAGTAGAAGTGAAGTCTTGGCATTGGCATCAGTTATAAAGTAACAACTGTTTCTGCAGCGGTTCGGCTCTCAGTGAACATGTTGATGAATCAAGATGAAACGTAATTTGGCAAGCAGCTGATACAAAAAAAAATCAAACAAGACCAACAACTGGTTAATGCAGGGAGACATGTTGAAGTGTCTATATAAATAGAAAGGGAGTGACGGCAAAAACCATCTCACCTGTTCACAGCTGCTCACAGACTCCTCGCCTTCATTCAAAGGTAACATCGGGACAATTCAATCTCTGGTTTCTTGTAATTTTGTAAAACCTGTGACTATGTTTTGGATTTTCTTTGAAATCTCTCCTCTTGTTAACTATAGTAGATTCATCTGTAGCAGGCTTTCTGTTCCACATGGTGCAACCCAGACACGCTGCATCCATTCAACCGAATCTTATTGATTTCAGCTGAGATGTTTGTCTCTGTGTTAGATGAAGTTCCTGCTGCTGCTTCTACTGGTGGTGTTGACGGATGGAGCTGCAAGTGTTAAAGGTATTTGTATTTTGATTTGAATGAAGGGTCAATGAATGAATGAAGTGTTTTTTGTCATTCTGGGGTTGAAAAAGAAAATAAATGCTTTTAATAGATCAGATGATAAAGATTTAATAACCTGGTAGTTACACTTCTTCAGGCTTGTCCTTTTGAAACCTACTAGTTTTCTTTTCATCTTTTCAATGTGACACTGAAATCTGGTTGTTATCCCACTGAGTAAATAACTAACTGTGATGCTGCAACATCAGCTTAATGACGAGGACTGAAAACTCCTGCTAGTAAAAATGATGCAAGACGTCATTCTTTTCCTTCTCTTCCAGACTTGTCAGGTAAAATGTTTTCCTTCCCGGTGCAAAACAACCGAGCTCATGTGAGGCTGGCCACTTTGAAACAGGACTTCAGGGCTGCAACCGTCTGCCACAGGTAGCAATAATTACAGAGTGTGGATAAGAACCCGCCCCATCCCTGCGTCACTCAGCTCATACCTGGCGAATTTGTTAAACCTACAGATCCTTCACTGACCTCGAAAGACACCACGCCCTGTTCTCTCTGTCCACACCCTCAAATCCAAATGCTTTCTTGGTATTCTGGAATGAAAGGACTAGGGCGATGGAGTCCCACATCTTGAGCAGGGCGACAGCATTTGCAGGGTTTGACTACAAGCTGAACAGGTGGCATTCTATCTGCACCACCTTCGATTCCACATCTGGACTGACGCAGCTGTGGTTTGATGGAAAACCTTCTGTCCGGAAATTCGCCACCAATTTGAAAATTCAAGGATCTCCTATTATTATTCTAGGACAGGTAAAGATTTGTCTGTTAGATCAATGGCCTTTCAACATTCGACCAGTGTGTCCAAAACCTCTGTGGTCTCTCCAGGAGCAGGATTCCTTTGGTGGAAAGTTTAACGCCCAACAGTCCTTTGTTGGGATGATGTCCGACGTCCACATGTGGGACTACGTCCTCTCTGGCTGTGAGATCAAGAACTATGTTGATGAACTGAACTTTACGCCGGGAAACGTGCTGAACTGGAGGGCGCTGGAGTTCCAGATCGTAGACAATGTGCTGCTCGAGGAGAAAATCACCGAATGTTGCTAACGGCATCAGACGACACTATCTGTAGCTTCGAAACGTAAAGTTCAAACTCAGTTTCTGCTTTTTTGAAGTCCAAAGTTAAGAACGAGACGCCAGTATCAGCTTATTAAGCTTGTAGTCATCGCTTATTTAAAAAAGTGTTTTTTCAACCAACTCTTGTCAAGATGAGTGTTTGTATTTCTCTTGAATTCTACTGGGAAAGTTTCCTGAGTGTATTTATTCTTCTCTTGGTTTCCTTGGTTTCTTCCTCTCCTGTCGAGTGCTGAGTGTGAAACAGTCGATTCTTCTCCTGACTACACTTTAAACAAAAAGAAATCGCTATGCAGCACTGAATAATAAAATTGTTGGATTTTAGCTGGTAAAAATACACCTTCAAACAATAATGACACCGTGTTGTGAATCTGCATCCTATCAGGTGTTAAAGATGACAAACACCCAAAGTATTCAGGACCAAGTCGCCCCTCGTTGGGCTCGTTTTTCAACTTGACACTGACAACATTCAGGAGGACTCTGTAGTAACAGCTTGTGTAGCCACACTTAGAATATTAGCGCAGGCTTTGGTTTCTCTGTGTTTCATCACTTTCCCCAGCGCTCTGATAATAAATCACACACCCTCCCACACGGACCTTTGATTGTTCATTGGAGTCATTCTTTGCTGACAGATGCTGCCAGTCTCTCACACAGTGAAACTACGCATCTCTTGCTCTGCTATGAATACACACTTCATAATAAGAAACATCGAAGGGTGTAAAAAACACAGCGATAAACAAAGCTCTGTTTGCTCTACTTACATTCAACAAAAAACTTTTCAAAAACAGATGAATCCGACAGTGTTGTGATACGTTTACTATATTCGCCTTTTATTCCAACTGAGGTCCCCGCAAACGTATTGACGCGGTCAAGAGGACGGTCGTGTTCGGCATCAAATGGACAGAGAGGTTTGGTAAACAAGTTGAAGAAGCGAAGCCTGAGGGGAGCTTTCTGTTTTTTTTTTAATGACGAGTCACACTCACTCGCTCATGAACTTCCGAATGCTCATGCGAGTCGTTCCCAGCAGTCTCTCAGGCTGTAAAATAACTAGTCTCTCCCATGGATCCAAATATCGTAATGAGGAGGACCACGGGGGTCTTTGGCAGCAGCCATGCTCGTAGTTCATCTGCATTCACTTTAAATTTCCTCCCCACACGTCCCTGAAGAAGCTATCAGCTCTTGAAGCTTTCAACAGTTTTTTTTTTTCTTTGGGTTTTTCTCTTTTTTTTGTTGAAAGGATGAAGCTCATGAGATTTCACTGACCCACAGAGGGCTTGTGTCTTTCTCAACATCTCAACTTCTGCATCACTCCCTTTTTTGTGTGTTACTGAACTCGCATTGGCCTGAATTGTGGCGTGAGTGATGCTGCGGGGTTGTTGCGGCTTCGCAGAAAGAAAAAAAAAATCCTTCAACAAAACAGTAAGATCAGCATCAGCTGTGGCAGCAACATCGTAAACACTCCGTTTCTGATTTCCCTGTCAAAAAGTCAGCCGGAGCGTTTTGGACAACACCGTCAGAGTCCTGATGAAACTCACAGCAACGCGCAATTAGCAGCTGCCTCCTCGGTGTGACCGTTGATTCTTGTTTTGCATTGTCGGGGCTGCAGGGGAATGGAAATAAATCCAGGCACTCTGGGCAAATATATTCGCCAGTGATCAGTTTGCAAAGGTTAAAATGAGGAATAATGAAATCAAGTCATCTTCAACTCTGTTGCTTTTGTCAGATAATCACAGTCTTTACGTAAATAAGTCTTCTGCTTGTTTTTCCAAACAGAGATTTCTCATATTCAACCCGAATCAAGTGATTTGATTGTGAACGTTACTGTTACGTGTTCTATCATGATCTAATGCTTCATATAAGACCCCAAAACAGACGATTTTACGTGCTGATGAAAATAAAGCAAACGCTCTTTATTTAGATTTGGTGTATTTGTGTCCTTGTTTTAGATGGTTTTCCTCTTCGTCTGCAGGTGATGCTGACAGCAGGACTCGGCTTGCTCCTGCTGTTTGAAGTCTTGCTGTGCTGTGGGACTACCCCCCCTCCACAGCCCCCTCCCCCTCCCTCTCCTTAATCCCTCTGTGAGATACAAGTGGATGATGTAAACCACACGAGAGGAAGTGTGCTAAACTGGAGTGTGTTTTAGCGGTGACAGTAGGTAAACAGGAGGACAGTCCTTCGGCTCTCATAAAAAGACTTTGCATGTTTAGGATGCAGTTTTAATGTCCTTCTGAAAAGACTTTGTCGACATTTCGCTGAGCTCGGTTGTCATTTTGTTGCAAAATACGTGAAAAGCACCGGGATATTGCCGGTAATGAACGAAACAAGTCAAGAACCTCCACAGTTGTTCTGCTTTACTCTTTGCTTCCTTCATCGCCTGGTGCTTTCTCTTTCAGCTTTGTGGGCTGCACAGTGGAACAGTGGTTAGTGGTTTTGCCTCATGGTGGGAGGGTCCACGTTTCATTACCAGGTGGGTCATAAACTGTGGGCGGGGCTTGTTTAAGAAGAGTTTGCATGTCGATCGCGTGTGATGCATTTAGTGGCTCTAAATAGTCCATAGAGGAGAATGTGTTCTGACGACCCGTTCAGTGTGGATCCTGGTTAAAAAGATCAGTATCACAATTTTGTGTATCTTTAGTTTACTGTATTATTTACTTCTCCCTTTAAAAACTGTTTACATAAATCTTCTGCATTTTGTGACCAAAAAGAGTAAAGCAGACAAGGAAAATCTTAGATAACATTTTGTTCGTGCATCTAAAAATGACACATTTAACCATCATTTGCAGTTCCCCCTGTTTCTGTTCTTGTGGCTACTGAATGTGTGTTTTGTCTTGTTTTTTGGCTCTTTTTATAATCCCTCCTCAGTGGAATTAGTTCTGCTTGCTCGTGAACTTGAGACGAGATCAAATATTGTTGGTTTTTGTTCTGCTTCATCGGTTCAGTGGTATTATATTTACAATCATCTGCAGCTACAATTGAATGTAAATAATAGATAAAGTTCCAGATAAACATTTCACTTACTTTGTTTCAGAAGTGATTATTTATATATATTTCCAGACGTAGCGGGACGTACCTTCAGGAAACAGGAGCTTTCCTGGAAACTGTTATTGAAACTGAAAATGAAATAAAGATTTTTTTTTTAGTTTCTCAGGAGAGAAAACAATCCACCAGTCAATCTACTCTTCAAAGATCCTATAACATCCATTATGTTACAACTGAACAGTTTTGTTTGCTTTGCTACACACCACAAAGTTCCCATCACACTGTTGGATTCTTCATGAAAATTGCATTCTTACCTGCTACTTTGTGTATGTGTTTTTTTTTGGGTTCACGCTGAGATACAGGATGAAGCCTTCATGCTTGGACACACATAACCTTATTATGGTTGGATAAGTGTGTGAAATTACACACGAGGAGAAAGGATGAATCCGAGCGTGCTCGTTTTGTTGCGTCAAGACTCCTCCTCGCGGCATAGCTGGAATACTTGATCTCATTTATACATCAGCACACATACATCCACCCTTCCCCCACACACCCTTCCACACACTCAGTAACACAAACCAAAACATACCTGCAAAAAGGCAAAATCAACAACAGGTAATGGGAGAATGTCACAATAATCCAGCAGTGTGAGGGACAGTGAATTATGTACACAGATAATATTGTTTGATGCTCAGTAACAGGGTGTCTCTGACTAAATAATCTGCTTTGGGCAAAATAAAGGCATTTTGTATCTTCTCTTGTTGTAGCAGACGCCGTCATGGCGACAGCTGCTCTCCCTTCCTCTCTTCCCTTCCCTGCAACTCCATCATTTGATTAATTTTTGTGTGGTACATGCTGAGATCTCCTGATGTTCTGTTGCCACAGAGTCACGTGGTCGCCCAGCTGCTCCTCGCCCGCTTGTGCACGTCTCGTCCTCGCTGTTTTAGAGTCCACAGTCCACTCGCGCAACGTGGAAGAGAATGGAGAACACGGCAGAGACTTGTCCTCCCCGAGTAACCTTGAAAATTGCAGCTTTCTTTGCAGAGAATGTTTGGTACACCTCCATCAGAGCCGCAGCGTTTTAATTCGCTGTGTGGACGGTATGTGTCTGGACTGGTTTACCTTGTTTTGTGCTTCGACTCCGGCAAAACAAAGTGCGTCACAAAAGCACCACCAAAAAGTGTGTACTGCTTTGTTTATTTCAAAGGCAGCACAACAGCTTGCCACACCTGCCTCTGGTGTTTTCTGCAGAAAAGTCTTCAGGCATTTTCTCCACAAGGCAACTGTTGCTGGGGCAACAACAAATTGGGAAACAATTTACACCCAAAAATTTTAACTCAGGTTTTCAATCATCCCTCCATCTAAAACACAGTTATTCACTCCCAAATTAAACCTCGGCCTCAGGAAATCACTATTTGGGAGGATTGAATAAATGAATAAGCAAAGCGTGCGACTGCAATAAACCATTTAACCTGTTCACAGCTGCTCTCGGACTCCTCACCTCGAGGATCCGGTAAGATCAGGACAACTCAATGTTTTGGCTGCGACCTAAAATCACAGCATTTATCCAATCAATTTTATCTTTTTTTGTTCAACTGTGATTTTTCTCTGTTTCTGACGAACCTGCGGCTGCTGCTGATATTAGGGTCGATGGATGGAGCTGCAAGTGTCAGAGGCATTTGTGTTTATAATCTAACAAAGGATCCTGTCAAAGAATACAGATGTTTCTGTAATTTTGGAGCTAAGAACACGAACGAAACTAAACAACAGTGAAATTAGTCAGACAAGTGAGGACAGATTTGGTCACCTGGGGAGAAGCAATATGTTATGTCATTTCTTTAGTTTTGTCCTTTTAACAAAGAGTTTTTTTCATGGCGAGGTGATGTGGCGGTGTAACAGGGTCATCATCATTCTAATAATTGTGAATTTGATCTGTTAACATTTGTTGCCCTGCTTAACTAAACACCAGCGCTCTTTCTCCTGCCGCCCAACAATTATCTCCATAATTGGCAGGTATAAATGTCCTGCTATAAAAGTATGATCTCCTGAACAACAATTGAACAAAAGGTGCAGGTCTGAAACGGCTTTCAGGGGGAAATTGCTCATCGTGGTGACAGTTTAACAACTCCTGTCTCCCTCTGTGTTTAAAGTCTGTTAGATAAGGGTTGAATGTTGATGCGTCCACGCATCAACATTCAAAAGGAAGCTGTGCTCTCATGTGTTGTGCTGTTCCAGGCACTTTGATGCAGGAGCATCGGCTAAATGAGGACGGCAACGACTGATAATGAAACTAAAAATGCTAAAAACAAGACGTCGCTGTCAGTGAATTAAATTTCTAATCGTTGCTGATGAAAAAATGCAGTTCCAGTTTTGACCAATTTTTGTCAAGATGTGTAATTGTATATTTTTTTAATACATGTCGGAAGTTTTTCCTGGATACATTCATTCTTTACTTGGTCTCTCCCTGGTTTCCTCTGGAGCATCTTTTCATTGAGAATAATGTGAAGTAGCTGTTTCAGTTAAAGGCCAAACAGTCAGAGGGACAACAGAACCTTTAAACAATGATATCGACAGTGTTGATATCGACCTGACAGCCAGGTAATACTCAGTCCTTATGAAGTAGTTTTACTGTGAAAGATACTGCTTGATGTTACTGTTCAGATGCCTTGTATAGGAACTCAATAGAGACATGAGGAGAGCTTTTTATTTGCCACACGGTGGAATTTTGCAGGCCAAGTAAACAAAGTTTTGTTTTGTTTTTTTTGTCAATAGATTCTACCCCAAATTCTACAAATTGGACTTAAAATAAGAGGGAAACTAAAGAAACTTTCCTCAACATCTGACTTCTTGATCCAGCAGGAACTTTTTTTGGTTTGGTGCATTCGATAAAACCTGACAAACCTTCACACCCTCATGAGCATGTGGTATCTTTCCCAGAAGTGATCAGCTGATAACATGTTTATCTTTGTCACAAAGGTGAGTAAATCTGACAGCATGGACGCCAAAAGCACTAAATGTAGATGCTACGTAATGAATAAATTCAATCTGTGAAATCTGGATGATAACTGTGATATTCATGGCTGATTTTCTGTGTCCAGGCCTGAACACACAGTTCACACCTGTTCTTTAATTCCAGGGTGCTGATAAAGTTAACACAGAAATAAAGTTCTTTCTTTCTTTCCTCCAATTGTGATTCTCCCTTTAGATCTAAACTCTATTTCAAAGCCTAAAGTGTAAAAAACTGCTCTTCAAAGTCGACTTCATTCGAGAGTGGCGCTTTAACTCTCTCTCTCTCTCTCTCTCTCTCTCTCTCTCTCTCTCTCTCTCTCTCCCTCGCCCACCAAGTATATCTCCCACCCCTGTCTGGAAGCTCAAACTCAGAGAGCTTCTCCCTGCTGAGTTGAGTGCGCTCTGTCTCGTCGTCTCGATCTGATCCCTCTCCAGGGTTCATCCCTCTGGCTCAGCCTGATGCTGCTCTTTGTGAAACAGTCACATCACATAAGTCCTCTATTGACTGGAAATAACATTTTTTCGGGGTGTGATTTTGCAGCTGGGCCTCAGATGTCATGCTTCAGAGTCACATCAGCTCGTCGACATCATGAAATGTTTCCCCAAAATGAGTTGATATTAGGATGGAATTAACCTCGTTTTCAAGCATTCAGAGATGAGAAACTCTAAACTTTAACCCATTAACTAAAACATGGGGGTGATGTTCATGCTGGTGATGCTTTTAGATTTCCTTCCAGTTTTCCAATTACACAAGCTTGATTTTTCAGTTTTTTATGCAACACAGACTTTTTAGACTGAAGCAGACAATTTTCTACATGACTGAGTTTTAGGGAGGAGAACATCATTACTGACACTTCATACTTTTGCGTTTAAAGAATTCATGCTTTTTTGTATCCTCACTCCCATGCAAACCGATCACAGTGAAATCTGTTCATGTATCACATTCTTCTCTTCTTTGATTTCCCAAAAATCAATTAAAGAAAAAAAAACTTTGGATTTTTTTCTTATAGTCTAAAAACTCTAAGTGGGTGTGTGGGAATGTAAAAAGGCTAATAAGTCATCTTTTTAAGTCTACAACCTGTAATCAAATCTCTCAAGAATAACAATTTGCCCTTCAAGGTATTTCTATGATGAAAGCCTGATATTTAAAAAGCTAACACGAGCCTGATTTTTTTTTATGTAACTATGAGAAAAATAAAATCTCACGTCTAAAAGGAAGTGGGAAGGTTCTCTGAAACATCTATTGTTTCCACCTGGAAACACACAATGGGACCGACTATAATGAGGAAATAGTTCGAGTAGAAGTCACAGATCAGGTTCATTGTCATCATGACATCTTGACATCGATTTAGCAATAATGAAAACGCAGCAGGTGTCAGAGGTGACCCCAACAGGGGAACAATTCCTTCTGGACGTTTTTGGCTGTTTTAAGTTCAAATTTAAAAGATAAATAGATAAATAAATCAGCAGCAGGCAGGTTCCACGTGCACAGCCTGCATGCGTGTGCATGCATGTTTCAGAAAATATGTTTTGTTGGTAGAAAAGACAAATGATGAAATTCTCTGTAGAAAAGAATATACGGATTAAACTCAGGAATTACACATGTAGTAAATATTCTCCTGCATTCAGTTCAGAGGAGAAATCTAACACTTTAAATTGTGGATATCTTCTTTTGCAACTTCATAAATGAAACATCTGAAAAGTGAGAGATTTTTTTTTTTCTGCGTTTGAGGGATTAAAAAAAACAGGAACGTGGGAGGCATGTGCGCCAGAAGAGCTTCACACTTTGGGGACTAAAATGATGTAAAAGTCAGGTTTAGAATGGTATACGAAACCTGTAAAAACCTTCAGAGCACGGAGAGAAATGAAACGGGAAAGTTGGTGTATTGAAGTGCTGCTGCTGTGCAGGAGATTTCTTTCTGGCGCTGTAAGAGGGAAGAAAAAAAACCTGGAGGAAAAAAAAAGCTCTTTTCTAAATATATTGTCACATAAAAGACTCAAACTTTGAATAATACGTCATCACTTTAATTGCACTTGTAAATGCTAAGCTTTCTAATTTTACTCCCACTGATATTCTTGGACTCTTTGTTCAAAAATCACTTTCTGGTTTTTATCACAACGTGATATATTTCATATGAGATAGGTTTTTGGTGAAATTAGGTGAAGTCTTCAGGTCTGATGAAGAGC
Organism: Malacoctenus tetranemus; assembly: GCA_032274765.1. NCBI lineage: Eukaryota > Metazoa > Chordata > Actinopteri > Blenniiformes > Labrisomidae > Malacoctenus > Malacoctenus tetranemus. The sequence goes on along the minus strand of JAUESF010033877.1, from coordinate 4,739 downwards.
TATGTTATAATGAAACCTACAAAATATGTTTTTCATACAATTTTATCTAAAAAAAGAAACGGTCTTTGAACAGATTTTCGTCCAGCAGCTTTTCTTGTCCCTGTGCTGCTTGGATGATGTTTCCCAGGAAGTCCTATTGTTCCAGCACAAAACACAGATCTGTAGTTATGAGGAAGCGCTGAAGGTATAAAACAACGATTCCTGTTCATCTTGGCCACAACATCCTGACACACAACCCAAAGGTAAGATCACAACACGATGCCTGGTTCTGGATGATTTCAAGGAGACTTTAGGAACATTTTTGCATCTAAATTTTGCTTAAAATTGAATTCATCCAAAGAAAGTTTTATGCGCGATAGCAGCGCGATGGCACCTGTATGACAGAATGAAACTGAGCGTTTTTCTCCCCTTCTTTCTTGATCAGATGGCACGTTTGCTTCTCCTGCTGATGCTGCTGACAGCATGTGCCGCGGGCCCTCAAGGTAAAACACATGTATGCTTTATTTAAATGTGAGACAACAGAAAGTTACAACTGGATCACACTCACCTGCTGAGGAAGCAAGCGTGCAAAAGACTTTTTATATGCATCTCATGAGATGAAAGGAAAGAAAAAGTGGAAAGGTTGTGTTGCTACCATGCTTATATGGCACCCGAAACCAAGTTACACTTTCTTTCCACATGGTTTTGATGTTTTTTAATATGTTGCCGTTTTTCATTTGCTGTGTTTATTTTCTTTCAGATCTCTCCAGCCAAATGTTCACCTTCCCACAGGAAACGAACACAACTTTCGTGAAACTGAAGACATCCGCACACAATCTGAGTGCTGTCACTGTCTGTCTCAGGTGGCGTTGAATAGAATCACCAAATGCACAAAATATGCTGAAGTTTGCATTCCTGTGGCAGCAGCACTCACGGTGTGATTGTGGTTGTTACGACTCCTGCAGGTTCGTCACCGACCTCAGCAGATCCTACAGCCTGTTCTCCCTGGCGACTCCCAACGCCACCAACGGCTTCCAGGTCCGGAAGGACCCGGCGACCGGCCTGATCGACGTCTTTGTCGACGACAACGTGGTGAGATTCAGAGGGCTGAGCTTCATGCTGAACACGTGGCACTCTGTTTGCTCCGCCTGGGATGAGGACTCCGGACTGGTGCAGCTGTGGCTGGACGGACAGTCCACAGTCAGGAAATTCATCGGTGGATCTGTCACCGGACGCCCGGTCATCATCTTGGGACAGGTACGAGCGCGCTGTCCAGGTAAGAGGAATCCATGTGTTCCCCCTCAAAGCCCACCTCAACTCTTCAACCCTTCACACAGGACCAGGACTCCCCCGGAGGAGACTTTGACAGCAGGCAGTCTTTTGTCGGCATGTTGTCTGATGTCCACATGTGGGACTACACCCTCTCCCCCTGCGAGATCCAGAACTTCCTGGAAGATTTGAACTTCACTCCAGGGAACGTGCTGAACTGGAGGGCGCTGGAGTTCAAGACCAAAGGAAAAGTGCTGGTGGAAGAGAAGTTCCTGAGCTGCCACTGATGTGGTCCCACCACACAGGAGGCTCATGTCCCATCGTCCAACCACAGCCGGCTTGTAAAAGTCTTCATCTCTTTCTTCGGTGACTTCTTTCAGCTTTAGCTCCTCAAAAAAACACATTTTACTCACCTAAACTTTACCTGATCAGCAGCACAAACAAAAAAATGTTTAGTGGTTTGATTCAGTTAGGTGATGATATTTTGTTGTTGGGTCCCAAAGCTTTATAAATGTGATAGAAAACTTCACCAAATCAAAGCTTTAACCACAATAACCAGCTGCGAGCAAACGATTCCACATAGCTCATATTGTTGAATGACGTTTTATTTTGTTTCTAAAGTCCAATCCAGCTGTTGTTTGGATCTTATTCTGTTCATCAATCTTTATTTCTTTCAGTATAATAAACTTACTTTTTAATTACTCAGCCAATAAAGACACTGGTTCTCTCCAGTAATTGTTGTTGACTTGTGTCTTGTAAATTTGAGGAGTTTTTGTCGGGGACAAATTAAAACAGCAGAAGAAGCGAACGTTGTCCTCAAAAGAAGAAGTTGTGTTGGTGTTGTTACTCACGACGTGTCAAACACACCGAAGCACATGACCACCTCCTTCTAATAACAACTGGGTGAAACTCAAAACCAGCACACAACAAGCTTCAGGTTACCTGTCTTTTACCATTAAATGATCTTTTTTTCCCAATACGATTGATTGTAAACTGCATATACATATATACATATAATAGGTACTGCTGACTTTAAAAAAAGACACAAAATCCAAGTTTTTCCCATGTTCATGATGAACAGGTTCACTACGATATTTACATTTTCTTCAAACCCTCTCTGTTAAATCAGCCCCTCACTAGAAAGCAGGTCATTAACGTTTTCACACTCAACCTTTTTCTTTTTTTTTCTTACTGCATCTTCTTATTACAAGTTCAAATGTAGCAGTGTGCAGGTCTGCTCTGATAAACTGGGCCACACCTTATCAGTTTCTGAGCTGTGCTTTTGCTTTTCTTGCAATTAATGAAAACCAAGAGGGAAAAGTCGTTATTTATCTTCATCATTCTTCGACAATGCCGACTCCAAAGTGAACGTAACATTTGGCCGACTCCGGCTCTGGCTATGCTGTAGCCTACTTGCAGACCTCCAGGGAGTCCCTCTGTAAATTAGGCTACAAGATGGGAGCTGCAGCGGCGGCTCCCCTCACCTTAAACACCTCCCTTTTGACATTCCTTCGGAATCAATTAAGCCCTGTGCGCTGTGTGGGAACTTGCGAAAATCCCCTTGTGGAAGGCTGGCTGCTTCCTGATGTAATGGAGGGCAAGTTTTACCTCAACAGACTGAGAGACTGAGAATTTGAGAATATTGCAGAGGTCTAATCCACCAGACAATGGGAAGCACTTTTACTCGAGATGCCATTTGCCCCATTGATGTCGGGGGGGCCGCGGCGCACGGACCACATGCCGTGCTGAAAATATAAGTCTTAAATGCAATCCTGAGGCTTACACAGCCGAGCTTTCTGATCTCCATGGAGAGAAAAAGAAACAGTATGTCAAGATAAACCAGCAAACGGAAACTTTCATTCTGTTTAGGCAGCAGGACGGTTTCTTTTTTTGGTGTTTCTACCTTTAACTGGAAAAGCTGATGACTTAAAGTTCAGAGAAGGTGGAGAAAAAAAAAAAGACTGAAAATACCGATAAGAAAATTTCAACTTTTGGATCCAAATCTCTCGGGAATCCTTTTAGAAAAGAAGTGTTATTTGGTTTTTAACAAACAGGGACATAAAAGAATTTCTAACGACACCCCTGTGAGTGTTGTCAGATTTAGTCTGAAAGAAGCAATTATTGGGACAAATGAAAACATCAGAAGGAAACAAAATTGTATCAAATTCTTCGAAGGTGCCAGAACGTGTCTTTTTTTTTCTTTTAATAAAGTGATTTGTATTCATTTTATGATGCAATCATGGTGGGACTGGATTGAGAAAGTTCTCATAAATTCATGGGGGGGGGGCTTGTATTTGAATAATCACAATCAATAGCATTGTAATCACACATCAGTGTTTTTTGCATCTCTCATTGAGAACATATTTTGTTTAATGAGGGAATTAATGATTGGGGGAAAAAAACATGTTCAAAGGACAAAATGATCGGGTTTTTTATCAGTTTTACAAAGAAAACAATTTGCTTGTATTTATGGGTCAAAAAACTCAAAGTTCTACCGTGTCTGAATCGTAATTTTAGCAACGTATTGTGACCAGACTTGGATTCAAAAAGCATTCAGTTCTTTGTGTCCCTGTTCCTCTGCAGTAGACATCATGGTGGGTTAGATTATCAGCCTTCACATACGGGTGACCTGCAGTCATGAAAATATGAGGGGTGCTTGTAATGGAACTGCTGTTGGTACATGAATTGGTTTTGTGAAGAGCAAACTCTATGTTGCATATTTTGCAAACAACTTTGGGTCGAGTCACGCTTCCACCTGACCACCTTTTAAAATGAACCGTTCCATTCATTGGAAAATCCAACACAGTCTCACCTGTTTCATCCTTGCTGTCTCTTTGTGCAGTTGTGTGTGGATCATCAGTATAATCTGCTATGAAACAGAGTCAAAGCAACTGCAAAAGCTTTCAGCAAAAAGATGTGTCAGAGTTTTGATCTATGAACTGAATTTAACCAAAATCCGAAGCTTCAGCACAACTTACATTTTGTGTTACAAACATTTGTCTGTTTTATTACAATACTACAAATTATCTCAATGCATGTTGTGCAAAAAAAAATCAAACACAAACACTGGAAAAAGCAGTGCACAGGCCACATTTGACTGTTGAGTCGGTTCGACACTTCATTCAACAGAAAGCGTGTTACGGAGCAGGTTTTGTCCTCTTCTCTGAGTGGGATCTACCAGACGCTGATGAACGCACAACTCCCGCTGTTTATTTTTTGCTCATCCATGTAACATGAATGGAGCTTCACGAGTGGAGACGCCAAAACCCTTCCGTAGGTTTCCGGGGTGTCGAGGTTGGTAAAAATAAACATGAGAGGAAATGGTGTATGTAAGCGAGCTTGTTTCACAGTTTGTCTGCATGTTGCTACACTCTAATTCTTTCCCGCGGCAATATCAAAATACTTTATCTCACGCACTAACACACACACACACACACACACACACACACACACACACACACACACACACACACACACACACACACACACAC
>JAUESF010033841.1:0-20457 GCA_032274765.1 Malacoctenus tetranemus | reverse complement strand
ACACACACACACACACACACACACACACACACACACACACACACACACACACACACACACACACACACACTATTCACGTGTACAATTTAGAGTTACAACTGCATCATATACATGTTTTTGGACGTTTGTGTGCGTGTGCGTGTGCGTGTGCGTGTGCGTGTGCGTGTGTGTGTGCGTGTGCGTGTGTGTGTGTGAGTGTGTCTAAAGGTGTCTTTGTCCTCATGTGTACTTGCATAACTCCAAACACGAGTACAAGTGGGTGTTCCGTCGGGGGGATTCAGCTACAATAAACGGGTGGGCACCGCGACTCTGTGCCCTCCCATCATTGACTCCGAGTGATGTCCAGCTTCTCAGTCTTGGCTTTGATCCTCGACTTTGAAGCTGATTTAATGGGGCCCATAAGAAAATCCCGTCTAGACACCGAAACTCTCGCAGTTTTGGGGAGACAATAACCAGCAATTTGTCTCCATTTAAAAGTAACTGCACCAAGTTCATCAAAGGGAGAAGGACAAGTCGACCAGATGAAAGAGACAACAAATCAGTGCCATCTAAAAAGGCACCGTTGGGATTTTCGAAGTAAATCACACCACCAACCACAAAAAGAGGAGAGGAAAGAGTTGCACTATCACACACAGGGTGACTGACAGCTGCTCTTTTTCACTCAGTACAACACAACAATTAGCTGCAGTTCAATCACATTTGTGCATCTGCCTTTTTTATTTCCCCCCAAAAAACGGGTCACACCAAATTTCAACTTTTTTTTGAGAGAGAGAAAATCCTCCATTAAACTGCTGAGTTATGTGCAGCGCGCCGCCCCTCGCTGGAAATTTGGTCAAGTATGAGAATTAAATACAGCGAGATTTCACACGGATAAGAGGTGAGCCGTGAGATTAGATGGGAACTGATTGGGTAACAAGCTGTGAGCGCCGTCTGAAACATATTGCGGCTCATCCCGGGATAGACGGGCGAGCGCATCCGACGTCTCGCCTCACAAATGACTGAAAAACACCCAATTAAAAAGATGCTGCAAAGTTTTTTGATTGTGTGGGTGCAGATGGGAGAAATTATCCACGCCCCCCCTGACACACACACACACACCCTCTCTTTCCCCCCGCCTCAGTTCCATAAATGCACATCGCAAAACTGATTTTAACTGTTTATTGGCTGAGAATCTTTCATGTTAGGTGAATGAAACTCGTTAGCCACTGAAAAACCATCCTTTTTTGAGTTAAGTAATGACAGGATTAAAGTCTGTATAACAGATTCTGACTTCCCGTTCATACAAAGACGCTTTAACGCGTCTTCCCTCTGAATCCGCTTTCTCAACAGCTTGGATTCGGGACGGCTTCTTTCCAGCCGAGCCGTCTGTGTGATGCACAGAGGTGGAGCGGCGAATCACTCGGTTCCGCCTCCGTCACACCTGCTTCCAGTGCAGCGACGGAGGTGACACAGAGTCTGCGTGAACGGGAGCGGCTTCACTCCTGTGGGAGTGGCCGCTCAGAGTGAAGGCGAAGCGCGGGAAAAATCCGCAACACAAACACTCAGCTGAGAAAACAAACATCAAAGCTGCAACACAAGTGAGACACAACTGCTGTGGAACGCAACGCTGAATCGAACAGAAAGGTGTAATGACACACAGTGCATCAGTTCGTTGCATATGAGGAGCTCAAGATGGGACCCATCATGTTAATGCTAATCGGTGAATTCACATTTGTCTTTATGCTTCGAGCGTCTTTGACAGGGTCGGCCCAAGCCTCCATGGGGCCCCAAGCAAAATTTGATTTTTTTTCCCCCTATTGGAGGCACTGGTGCAGCGAAGCTTAAGCTACAGAGGCAGTCAGAATCACTAGGTTTGCACCAACAGCACTCTGTTGAAATTGTGTTTTTGTACAATAATACATCTTAAATTTTTACTTTTAAAAAAAAGCTTTTGGGGGGCCCCCTTGTGGCTTTGGGGCCCTAAACTGGCGCTTAGTTCGCTTATGCCTGGGGCCGGCTCTGTCCTTTGAAGTGAGATTATTGACAAAAGGATGCATGTAGCATTGAATTTAGCTAATAAATTAAAAACAACTGGTGATGTTTCTGTAGGGTGGGATCTGTAGCGGGTGCACAAGAGGAGATTCATTTTTTTCTTTTTCTCCAAAAAGCCATAAATGAGGCTGAGCTGCGCTTTGGGCTCCTCGAGAGCGCCGGGAACACGCTGATGTTTAGCAGACAGAACATTCACGACACTCGCCGCGTCGGTTAAGTGTGCCAGCCTGCTGATATCCGCTAATAGGCCTAACTGGACGTCCAGCTGAAGCAGATGGGACCGTGGTTAGTTTTGCATGGCCTTTGGTCATCAAGCAGAAAAAAAGAAAAATAAGGGGAAACTGTGGGATTATTAGGATTCATGCTGGGGGCGCTGCAGACTTGGCGCCGCGCACTCGGTCCCACCGTGGACGACTCCTGCACCGCGCTGCTTCTGATGCCTCCCGTCTCCAGCAGATGTTGCCTGATAATGATTAGCATAATTTGGTGTTGTTTGTAGTCATTACTGAAATAGTCTCGCGTTACATTGAAACAAACTGGGAATGATGGCTGCGCTGCCGGGGGTGCCTCGGCACTGTGGGGCTGCGAGTCGCGTTAGACCTTCTTCTGACGCATAGAAGCGATAATGAAAGTTAGGAAGCATGTATGGAGGCGGGAAAAGGAGGTTAGTACCACACTGATCCCCTCAGTGATTCATTTCTCAGTGAAAAAACAGGGCTTTTTTTATATTTTAGACTGTGGTAACAGCATTCAAAGAGCTGTGTGAGGAAACACAGGGTGCTTACACGGCTGCCTGCAAAGATCAGCATATGTCATGTTGTCTCTCTTGTTTATTTAACCCTTTTTGCAGTTTTAGTGGCAAGTGGGACGGAATTTCTCTTGCTTATTTCAGCCTGAAAAGTCGTGTGCAAGCTGCTTTGTACCTGGAACAAGAACATCTGCTGATGAAACAAGTGAAAATTCATGTTTGAAATAAGACAAATAGACCCCGAAGGAAGCGGGGGAAAAGCTTCAGGTAATTATGTCTTACTTTAAGTGTGGTGAGATTTTCCTTTCATTTTATTTCAAACAAGCAAGATGGAAGTTGTTTAGCAGTGAAAGCACTCCCTGGATGAACATGCCAACTGACTGACACGGCATGAAACAATGCTGTAGAATTCGTGACCATTGTTGGGGGGAGGCGGAGGGGAATCTCCACGGAGACGCGAGTGTATCGTCCGTGTTGTATCCGTGTTGCATTTTAGACTGTACAGAGCGGAGGACATCCAGCGTGTGGGAGGAGGAGGAGGAGGAGGAGGAGGAAGAGGACAGTAAAGAGGACATCACGTAGCGCACGGGTTGCCTGCATCCTGAGGTGCAGTTAGATAAACCTGTCCAGACTCCTCATCAACAAATGATGCAACCCCCTCCCTCCCTCCCACCCCCTACTACCAGCACATGCCACGGCACATTGAAACCCTCCCCTGGCCTTCTCGCTTACACCCACCCACACACGCACAGTGAGAACACGTACACACACACACACACGGAAGGACCACTCGAGCGTCGGGAGGCTGCTCTGCCAACCGCTGGCAGCGCGGCTCACAATAACATCTGTGTGTTTTCACGGTCCAGCTTCATTATACAATCTGTACCCCGCATGGGAATCAGCCGCGGAGCAGAGCGAGGAAGGGAGATCGCGCCGATTCCTCCCCGTTCGCCATGTGGCGGCTCAAACCCGGCAACTGCTGCTCGCTTGAAGCAATATGTCGCCATTTTTTTTTGCCTTGAGGCGGCGGTGGCATTTCGGACGCATGCCCTTCTCCCTTCTGTTGGTCAACGGACCCGGCGTTCGCCACTTCTCCTGATGAGCTGTCAAACACCGGCGTGTGAAGTCACCGCATGGGAGGGAGTCAATGACACACAAGAGGCTAATTTTAACCACTGCTCACTATTCCTGCGCTCAAAGCTCCCCCCTCTCCCCCAATCAGCTCAACTGATTGGGGGAGAGGGGGGGGGATCCATGCTTTATCGTTTGACACAGAGCCTCTAAGGTTGGCACACAAAATGGTTCAATCTGAAGTGAAACACGCCCCTTTATTGATATTAAAATATGGGGAGAAAAAAAAAACTCCCTCGAAAATTGCTCTGGTATTTCTGGCTCCGGATCACATATTCATGCTTTTGCTCCGCGGTAAAGTTCATAAATTAATACACGCTGTGTCGTTTTTAAAAGACTGACTCCATATGACTCGTGGGGGATTTCTCTTTTTTTTCCTGTCAGGGAAAAGAGCGATCGCCACCCAAAAAAAAAAAAAAAAAAAGACATCACTTTGTGCTTTTATTGCAGCATCACGACTTACAGGACATGCGCTAACCTTAAAAGCACACGGCGCGGTGGATCTATGGAGACCTACAGACACACAGCGGGGCAATTCAATTATTTCCCTGCGAGTCTGCTCGCTGCTCGGACCAGCCACGGATCAAATTCGGGAGTAACCACGACAACAGTTTATTAGGTCAGTCTTTTTCCCTTTCATCGGACCCGTGGAGCCCCTCGAGGTTTTCACTTTCGCTTTTGATCTCAAAGGTTATGTGACATCAGGAATTAAAGCTGCAGCGAGGAGAGAGCGAGCAGAGCACAGGTTTGGGCTGGCGTACTGTCGATGTATGCAAAGCACCGGTCCGTCCCACTGAGGGGGGGGAAAGCTTTGAATTAGCTGCTGACAGCAGCTGTTAACGCCGAGCAGCTCATCTCTTAATGAATCAGTACGCGCAAGGAGGGAATCTTTAAATTGCAACAACCTTTATTTCATTCATACCAGTCAGTTCAGCGGCTGTGACGAGTGTAATGATTCTCTTTCACTCTAATTAAGAGACTAATGCCATAATCTTTGCTTTCATCTCTAAATGTATTAAGACTTTTCACCGTAAAATAGAGGAAATTGGTCTCTGATGTGCGAATCGCATCTTTGTATAATGTGTGTTTGCAGGGATGAACAGAGGACAGAGCCTGTCGATGGTTATCCTCCCCTTTAAGTTCGATTCTGTGCATGACTGTGTGTTCGGATGCTGATGGTGCAGCACCTGGATGTCAGAAGTGATGCAGAGCAGCCTTTGCTGACAGCAGCTCTCAGGACGAAGATGTGCCTGAAGCGACTGATGAGAGGGACCTGGCTCTGTCCCACTCATCAATCTCTCATCCATCTGTGGCATGTTTTGGCTGCCTGGCCTTCATTTGTTTCGCGTCCCCCCTTATCGCGCTCCCTCATTTATTCACTAACCCATAACCAGAACCAGTCCAGGCCTGGCGTGATGGGTCTGGTTCATCTGAAGGTCATTTCCTGTTCATATAAGACATTTCCAATTCAGCCTTCTCCGGTCAGCTCACGTGGGACTGCCGGGTCGATTGCTTTGTATCTTTTGAACTTGAATGTAAAGTGCCGGGAAATGAATGTGTGTAAAGTGATGCTGAATACATGAAAGTGAATTTTACACTTCTATTTCCAATATTGCTTTCCTAGCTCATGGTCACAGAATGCTGAAGCTGCTCTAGACTGAGACAGTGGCCCCCCCGGACGGGCCACCAAACTAATCACACACAGTTGCTTACGATTACTGCAAAGAACTGAACTTGTTTGAATGTTTTTAAAACTGCAGAAGGAATCACGGCAAAAGCCACAGAACGCAGTGTAAGAACAAGCAGTCTCTGTTGAAAGGTCTAACCTGGCAACAAACTGCTCATCTTTTTGCTGCGATGCAACAGTGCAAACCACCACACGGTGACATTTGAGAGAGACAGAGAGATTCAAAAGTAAATACTTATAGTACAAAAAGCAGAACAAACATACAGGAATGTAAACAACTCACAGTCACTGTGAGAAAGGGAGTTTTACGAGTTTTTCTGAATATAAAACGTATAAAGCTGGTGTGTAGATACAGTGGCATTATCAGAAGAATACATTTGGACTTTTGTAAGTTTGTGACCTTGCAAAGGGGGGTGTCTCACGTCACGTGCCCACCCGCAGCAGTGAGCTAAACACTGGGGAAACACAATCAGTCATTCCGTAGTTCCGATAGCAACCTGCACAGGACTGAGAGGCCATTTGTTCAGTTATTGGGTGTAAGTGACTCTGAAAAATATGAAGAGTCAAGGATATCGGACACAAAGCCGCCTGTCGTCCAGCTTCAGAAAGGACACAGTAACCTTCACTGAGAGTGTTTGGTTCCCCCGCACCAAGATAAACACTTTCTTTGGATGAAACACCTGGAAAAAAAGTGAGACATTGGACCTTTGAGCTGCCAAAGCTAGACAAAGGTGACTGCTGGGTCGTTGAGCTAATCAGATCATACTGAGGCCACGGAGGAGATATAAGCATGTTTGCCTGAGCTGTAAACACTGAGTGACCCCGCACCTCTCGCCAACATGCTCGGCATCGCTGCCATTAAATCAAGCTCCAATGTCCACCGGACGACGTGATTCTATTCTCTCTGGAAAATGAGCCGCGAAGACACAAGACCTTTGCAACACGTCCAGCTCATGGTGAGAGAGTGGTGGGAAAATACCTGGAATTCAAGGCCTCTCAAGTGCGTCTCAGCGGAGCGACTCAGGGTTTCCAGGCGAGGCGGAGCTGACGGTGTTGACGACTTGACGATGGAGAAAAGCATCCAAAGGGCAAAGCGGCGTGTTCTGGAGTGCTCACCTGGGCCTGCGAGGAATCTGCGGATCACAAAAACAGGAAGGGGTCAGAGCAATTAAAAGCTTACAAACAAGCAAAAACATCCCGAGAAGTCACAAGAAACCATTAAAGGGCAGAGAGGACGAGCGGGCGGTCTCTTCTCTTTATGAGAGTGAAAGCCTTTCAGACGGCGTTTTGTATTGGACACGATCTTTGGATGTTTGGCCTCGTGGCGCAAGAAGAAAGAGCCGGGGATATAAACGGGCGAGTGTGTCACAGGCAGAATATCGGATGACCTTCAAGGGGTCTGCAGAGGGAAGGGACGACCTGATCTCTGCGACGGGCCTCAGCTGGCCAAAGCACGTCGGACGCGTCCAAAATAGCACCTGGATTTCCGGCCTCTTTTTATTTTTTCACATTAGATAAATGACCAACCTCAGACTGGCTTTCAGTGAGGCTGTTACTGCTGCTGGAGCTAACATGCCTGTGTGATGAGCGCCCCAGCAGATAGAGCATGGAGCTACAATTAACAGAGGAGCACAGGAAGAGGCTGTCTCCATGGATGTGGTGGCTTTACTGTTCCACTTCCTGCTCCTGAACGAAGGGAAACTTCCAACATGAGATTTGTTGAAAACTTGCGTGTATAAAATGTAAAGGTCTGGATCAGTGGCGGCCTGGGAATTAAGGAAAGAGGCTTCATGTCTGGATTGATTCCAGAAATTATTGTAGGGAAAGTGAACTGCTGCTGTTTTATCCCGTCTATGCCACCACCAGAATGAAGTCGTGCAGAACTAGTCTTTGTTTAAGGGTGCATCGCAAGTTGATTTGTATGTAGCAGCTGGAACAACAGGTGGTACTAATATTATGGCTGTTGGTGCATGATCCACACTTCATCACTTAATGCCTCAGTTTGATTCTCGTCTCCTCCTCATCAGGTAACACTCCTCTCTTGACCTTGTTACCCTGACAACAGTCAAACTTTGGTGGTTCTGCCATTTGATTTTGGAGGAACAAAATTGTGAGTTTCTGCGACCGATAATAGTGGTTTCACCCTCTTGACTATTTGACACAGGAAAAAGGCCAAAGTGAGAGAAATGACATGCAAGCAGCAGCTGCGTCAGAGACACAAAAGAAGCCTGAGAGAAACCAGAAGTCAGCTTGAAGCTGCCTGCCCTTTAGCGAAGGCCTCAAACTGAAGGGAGGGATCGAACTGCTGGTAAAAACCCGTCTTCCCTTGTTGTCTTTGGTCCTATTGACAAAATTACTGTTATCTCTTGAAAGACCTTGAGATAAAGCCCCGTTGTCTACCCCTGATAAAAAAAAAAAAAAAGCTCAGTTTGGAGAATGTTTTCCCCCCTCTGCGGCCGTGTTTGTCGGCGCGGTGTGTCGTAGGGTGACGAGCGGCTTATGGACAGAAGCATCAAGAGCGTCACATGGTCAAACCCGTCTGGTCTCCGTATGTCAATTTCGTCGAGCTGAAGAAGAGAAAAAAAAAATCTTTTTTCCAAGGACGTCCAATTTCTGCGACCGTCTCCCGAGGACGCGAGCCGTCAGATTTCCGAAGAGCCCGATTGATTTTACCGGACAGCCGCCCAGGTGGAACACCGTCGCGGGGGTGGGCAGCCACCCGCGACCTGACAGCGCCCGAGAAACGTCAGGAAAATTAATACAGCTGAAGTCATAAAATAAGACAGGAGCGAAAAAGTCATTGCTCAAAGGTCACTCGTGCCCCCCCCACCCCCTTCCAAATAAAGATTGTGCCACAGATGTCCTTTTATTCATGACCATGTGGGTGAATTTACTGCATGAGAGGGACTTTTTAAAGCGGAAGATGTGCTGAAGGGAGACATCTCCTGGGTATTCGGCCGAGAAGGAATAATTCCTTCCGGGCTACCGTAGTAATTTTGATACGAGTGAAGAAAAGATTCAATCCCGAGTTAGATTTGTTTTAAGAAAAATGATAAAATAAACAGGAAAGGCAACAGGAAGAAGGATGAAAGAGGTGGGGGGGGACAAAAAAGCAAGGCTGAATGAAGAGAGGAGGGTGAGAGGGGGGGCAACGCACGGAGGGAATAAGGAGCCTGCTGGAAGCGCGGTGCTATAATAAGACAGCTGGGTGCCCACACAAAATGACAAAGCAAGAGCAGAGCCAAGAGGGGAGAAGGAGCGAAAAAAGGTGGGCAACACACACGGGGGAGAGAAGTGAGAGGGAGAGCGAGCGGCGAGGAGGTGGGGAGGGGGCAGGAGGTAAAAAAAAAAGGGTGGGGGGGGGGGTTTGAGGAGAGCGGAGAAGAGAGGCGAAACAAAGTGAGAAGGAGGCAGAGAAGGTTTTCTTCTTCTCCTTTTCTCTCTCCTTCTCTCTCTCCCTTCCAGTGGAGCAGCTCGTTACTGCCGAGCCAACTCGTGCTCTCTTGTCATCTCCAAGAGCTAATTGGCACCTCCAGTGTGAAAACTCAAGCCTGTGTACTCACTCACACAGACGCGCCGCGCGCCTGCAAAAAAAAAAAAAAAAGAAACACAGACACACAAAACTTACGGGGGGTAGAAAAATAATCTAAAACACTTCATAAAAATAATTCTTTTAAACAACTTTAACAAGCTTTGATGCATGAAACATGAAAGGAGTGACGAAGTGGTTCGACGTGCAGTGTTTTTTTATGTTTCTCTCACGAGTTACAGTTAATCATTCTTCTGTTGGTGCTCTGCTGCTTCAGTAGAAATAAAAGAATGAGGCCAAACAAGGAGCTCGGTTGGAACACACCTCTCTAATTGCGTGTGTTGCTTTGACTCGCTTGGAAATCCCATTCTATTTCAATTAAAGCCGGCTTAATATCAGCGAGGGACAGTAAATGATTGTACAGCGTGTGACTTTTGTTGCTGTGATGGAAGGAGCTGTGGTGTCACCATAAAGTGGATAAGTTATAAACAAACACACCCATTAGGCTGAGCTTTAGTTAGATTAGTTGGCAGGAGGAAGATGCTCCAAAGTTGTGAGATAAGCGTCTCCTGCAAGACAAAACACATTTAGAAACTAATGTAATTCTGCAAACAAACGACCCTGGCTGCTGATGTTTATGGACTGCAGTGAAACCTGCTACTGTATTGTAGCCTAGTGGTTATTGACCTGAGGGTCTGGAGTCTGGGGGACCAAAGCCTGGTGATTCAATTTTGGGGCTGGAGATCTGGTGATCCACAACGATGAAAGACATTGGTCCTGTTGTTCTGTCACTAAAGGATTAATATTACATAATTGCATTTGTTCCTAAACAAAAGGTGGTCTTCAGATCATTGAAAAAAGAGGATGTTTTTTTTTTTTCTTAGCTCCAGTCCTCCTGGAAATTGAATCCGGCTGCATGTGCCCCCTTAAACTATAAAGCATCAAGGCACTTTTCGCAGCCCACCTGCAGTACCACCAGGGCCCACCAGGGAGCCACGGCCCACACTTTGGGAACCGCTGCTATAAAGGATTCGACACCCCTGATCACAGCTTGATTACACTGAAAAATCAAACATTTCTTTTTCTGATTGTTACACCCACTCACTAAGTCCGACTAACAGCTTACTCAATGGAACAACATTACTGATTGCGCACAGCCGAGGCGCAAGAGGGAAAAATAAAGACCCTACAGTCAGTCAGTCTTGGCCTGTAATGCTAACTGGCCTCCGAATTGCTCGGCGGCTGCCGGGACAAAGTAGGTTTTTTGTCCGGCGAGTGTCTGCGGAGGTTCAGATGGAGGTGAGGAGCTGCCGCTCTGCTTCTTCTCCACAGTTGTGCTCAGTTTTTTACCAACACGCCGCCTCCCATTTGCCTGAAGGCATGTCTGAAAACAGGGAGCAGCAAAGTAACGCACACGCACACACACGCACACGCACACACACACACACACACACACAGATAGCTCCTCGTTTCTCTTTCTGCTAAAATAAAAAGAACAAAGCGCATTAAAATGTGTCTTGACAACTATGAAGTTACAGTGTGCAGCCTGACGTGCTCACCGGCTGTAACATTCGCCCTGTTAAACCCACACCCAGAGTGCTGAAACACTTCTGCGCTCTCAATCGGCAGCTCGCCGACGTAATGAGCTTCCCCCGCTAAAATTAAAAGGTGCATCAGGCTGCCGACAGCGGAGGAAGCCAACAATGTGCAAAAGAAGAGTGTTAGCGGCGAAAAAAATATATTTTCCCCAAATACAAATTGGGTGAATGTTGTATCGTGGTTGAGAGTCAAAATTAAGCTGCCTCAGAAAAAAAAATTCTAAAGGCAACAAATGCAAAGAGTGCAGAAAGCTGCACAGCAAACAGCCATCGTCTCTCATTAAGCTTGGCAAGTGAAGTCCATGCATATTGTCGAATGAGTCTGTCTCTGTGTGATGGGTTTTGTTTTAGTTTTGCATGGATACTTCAGCGGTTATCTCTCTGATCGAGGTTTGGGCATCGATTGAAGCTGACTGTCGCTATTCCAAAGAAAACCCAGAACACGACAGCAGTGACACCCTGGCATGAACAAGCCCAAACCCGAAGTGACTGGGAAGGTGAGGAGCAGGAGGAAGGTTTTTGCAATTATTTCTATGATGATGAAGGAAAAGAGGGGTTTAGGAGAGAGTCATTGGGTGATCAACACTGCCCTCCTGGACCCATTTAAAACTGTGTGCTGGGAGAGCGATTCATTTATGATGTGTATTTTGGACAAAGGAGATGGTGCATCTTAACAAGCTGTGGCAGGGCCAAATTTAAGGCACAGCACCTTGTTTTTGTATGTGAGCTGGGATATCTGGGATATGACTGTTGTCCCCGTTGTCGTGATCCACGAATGTAGCAGCTCGATAATTTTGCCTCAGCATATTTTAGAGTTCAAGATGTGCACCGAGGCAACATCAGGAAGAGGTGCTAATTCTTCACAGACACTTTTACAATCTGTGGTTGCTATTTCGGCCGACAGAACCTTTCTGTCGTTGGTCGGAGCGCCCCCCCCCCCTCCGCTCGCCCCCTGAGGGGCCATCAGGCAGTGGTCTTGCCTTCCCACATCAAGGAAAATGAGACTTCCATTACCGACCGCCGCGCCACCTGCTGCTCCCACAATCTCTGTAATCCAAAGATGCCAGCTGCTGACACCTCAATCACATTGACTGTCTCCCTTGGGACAAAAAAAAAGAAGAAAAAAAACACCTACCTGAGGCCCACAGGAGTGCCACAGAAAAACCTGCATTTCCCCAAAGTGATGAGGTGGGCTCTTTTGCTCTGTGTGATGGTGGGACCAATGTAGGGAGGAACACGCTATCAGACGGCGCAGTCTGCAGGTCAGTAATGAAATCCTGCCTGGTGTTGGTCCTGTGTAGCTGAAATACCGAAGGGGGGGGGGAGAGAAAGGACGAAAAAAAGAAAAAAAAAAGCACATTTCATGGTCTTTTCCAGCGAGGAATTTAATGAAAATGTCAAAGGAATCATCCCTGTAGGCTTTAATATTCAATTATGAAAACTATGAAATGGCCAGTATCTCAAATATTACACACTCTCAGATCTCAAATGTGCAGAACAGAGCACAATAAAGCCAGTTTAATGCGCATGAAAACGCAATTTCTGCATCGAGGGGCCCGGCGAGGGAACGTGTTTTAATTGGCCATCATAGATTTTTGTAATAATAATGAGCGATCCCAGAGGCGGTGTGGCAACAGCTCTCGCCTCCCGGTGACAACATCGGTGTACCTGGCACTTGTGTGTCTGTATGTGTGAGATACATGACGGATGCATACATATTCATCGCCATCGCCTGCACAAACACTCCCCCCCTGGAGAGCTGATCCATATGAGGACGCTCGCTGCAGCTCCTAACCTCGCACGCTTGCCTTCATTTAGACGAACAAGAAAAACACCCGAACCTGCAGGAATGAATTAAGCATCGCGTTGTCTTTCCGACGGGGCCCGCCGCTTCACGGCGTTGACCCCTCGCCACGATCGCGGGGCCCCCTCATGAGTGAAAATTAATCACAGGCTGGTATTACACGCTCCTTTAGGAAACGTATTCTCAAGATCTTAATAATTCATCAACGCTAATGTAAATGCTTGATAAATGATACCATGACTAATTTATTATTATTGTAATATTAGAGTTGAAACTGAATAGATGTGTATAATTTGGAGGGTGGGGGGGTGGGGTGGGGTTCTATTTCGAGAGCGACCTCGTCTGAATGGCTTCGCCTGGGAAAAAAAGGGAGTTAATTAGCACGGCGCCTGTTGATAGGAAATGAGGAAGTGCGGCCACGTTCGTGTTTGAGAGCCTCTTTTCTCCGATTCCACCCCAATTTTCTGTATTTCCTCGGGAACGAGGCGACTGAGTCGTCGCGTGTCACGTGGTTCCGTTCACCATCCACACTGTGGCAAAACAGAAAGGCCACCAAAGAGACGGGCGCCACAATCGATGGCTCCGGCCGCCACACGTTGGCGCTTTGTGCCACGCTTGTTTACCTGCATGCGAGCTAATTTTCTTTCAGGCAATTTTCCATGCCAGTCATCCTGACAGCTGCAGGCTTCTCAGATACATTAATGCCCCCCCATGTCAGAACTGCACCCCCGCCCCCCTACCACCTCCCTCCTACTGAGAGAGGGAGAGAAAAAAAAGAATCCCAGGTTCTGCCTCAGGAACAAGGCCTTTAATAGCATATTGATCAAAAATGAATTGAGTGCACAAATGAGAACATGGCAGGGCACAAATATTACAAACTACCTGGCCGCGGCCAAATGAAGGTTTGATCGATGCAGGATTAATTGCCTTCGTCTCAGATCGCAGTTGAGAAAGGGTCGGATGGTGCACGTGGACAGCGAGGAGGTGGGGGTGGAGAAGGAGGAGAAAAGATGGGCTCATAGCAGAACAAAGCCACCACGTAGTATTTACCATCAGTGTTTTTGTGAATACTTCGAATGTATTTAATATTTCAGGCTATTTGTATGACTCGACCATTCCTTTGTAATCCTGTGGCAAAGAAAGAGTGGAAGCTGCGAGACCATTTGATTCCCACAGACATTTAGACGTAGTGAACATTTAATAACATGTATAGGAAGTTTTTTTGGTATCACCTTTCCTGTTGTCACTTTCAGAAACAAACACACCTCACTCGCAGGTTTCTTAGTCTATGATAGCACAAATCGTGCGTGTGTGTGTGTGTGTGTGTGCTGGGAGAAGAATTATTACCATGGCCTGAATCAACACTCTTATATTTGCTCAGGTTTTAGGTTTATTTGCTACTCGAAATTACACTGCGGCTAAATAACAGAAACACAAATGTATCTCAAGGTGCTCCAAGTGCTGCAAATTTACACTGTCGACAGTAATGAGCACAGCGAGCCAACAGTATGTTTCCTACCTTGTCTTGGTTGCTTTGGAAACTGTAAAAAACCAAACTGTTCAATATGGTTCAGTAATATAAGGCCAGAGCTGTATTTCCAAAGTCTCCCATGAGTACATAATGCCACGGAGAGTCGGAATATATGTATGTTTTGTCGGTTTTCCCTTCCAAGGTTGCTGCGTGTGCGTTTGATTTCCATGTACCTTTGAAAGACCCCCCACACGGCCTCGTTCTCGCCATCACATTTCAACGCCACTCCACCGCAGGTCAGTCCTGATGTGTCAGCAGCTGGACGGGATTCAGGAGCCGGCTGGCGTGCAGGTCGGGACCTGGAAGAAGAAGCGGCAGAATTTTGAACGGCCCCACGGGAGTGGGACTCTTTAAAACGCCACGAGTAACCAAATCTGAGAGCAGGGTCCACGAGAGGGCACGGAGGGGTCCACAGGGGCGCCAGAGTGTACTTGACGTTAAGCAGCAGTGCTGAGGGGGAGCTTTCAATCATTGGGACACTAAGATAAAGCCCCGTCTGATCTTGTCCTTTGTGCCACTCTGAATGAGGTGAGTGTCACAACTTAAAATTGAAGGAAGAGACAATAAAGAACAACCTCTACTTCTTATTTAATGATACGAGTAGGTGGGAAAACTTGGAGAGTTATTGGTTGGAAAAACATCCTGTTTCCAAGTTTCAGTGAAACGTTAATAGTTTCAGAATTTATTGTACTTTTTTCTCTTTTACAAAGAGGGCGTATAGTAGGAGATGTTATTACATTATCTTTTCAAATTATTTTGGAATAAAACAAGTCAGATATCCACCGTTTAACTAACTTCGCAGGAGGAGATGAAAATCTACTGCTAAGGATCAAGTGTTGCTGGAAGTTGACGTGTGGAGCTAAAATTTTGCCCCCACAAAACCTTTTGACGTGCAGCCAATCTGAGGCGGCATCAACACAATCACTGAAGGCAGCAAGACCAAGACCGACTCCAGACAGGTGATAATTACTGAGCAATACAAGCTACCAGACTGGATGAGTGTCTGCCAGGCATCAATTCCCACGTAGTTCTTCCAGAGAGCAAATCAATGCAACACTACAGCGTTGGGCGTTATGAGATCCAAAACATATTTGTGGGCTGCGCAATGTATTTCTCTCCCTCGGCAGGAGCTCCGCACACGCACGCAGTCCTCAGACAAACGAGTCCCGCTCGACAAAGGCGTGCACGATGAAACGCTCCCCCTCCCGCAAACCCTCCATCAAGCTGCCCGTTCCGAAACTCTGCACGATCGGCGGGCGGGTTTGCGTGAGGACCGCTCGGCAGAGACCACGAAGCGAGTCATTAATTAGTAACTGGGTTTATTATTAGCCCCTGCCAAGGCGGGGTGGGACAGTCCGGCCCGGCCCACCTGTGGCTGCCGCGTGCGGGTCTTTTTTTTTTTTTGGGCCAGGCTGAATTTGACAGCTTAGAAACAGGCCGTCACTTCACAGCCAAGAGGGGGGGAGGAGGGGGGGAAGGAGGAGCTCGGGGGAGCGTCAATCAGGCGGCGTGGAGACTGACAGGCACACAGTGTTCCTGAAAGGGGGGAAGGGGGGAAAAGTACGTCCAGGTGACTGAGAGTTGCTGTGAGTAGAACTGAATTGAAGCACCATGAGTTGAAAAAAATGAAAGGAAATGGTTAAGTTGGACATTAATTCATCTTATGGAGCTCTCTTCTCATGGAGGGGGGCGGGGGCTGGGGTCATTGCTCAGCCAACACTGGATGAAGCATTGGTGCACTGCAGAGGACACCAGTCCATCACAGGTCAAAAACAGAGAGAAAGGGTCACCCGGACAATTTGATCACCGTCCTTTTTCGATAATGGAGTGAAAAAAGAAAAGCTACGCGAAGAAATCCAGACTCAGGGACTCAAAATGTTGCAGTCTGTCACCTCGTGAAGCTGCATGTGTGGACTTGCTGAGAGAACAAAACACATCGGAGCAAGAATGGGAAAAGCTGAA
Source organism: Malacoctenus tetranemus (assembly GCA_032274765.1). Classification (NCBI taxonomy): domain Eukaryota; kingdom Metazoa; phylum Chordata; class Actinopteri; order Blenniiformes; family Labrisomidae; genus Malacoctenus; species Malacoctenus tetranemus. The sequence continues at coordinate 4,436 of JAUESF010033841.1, read as the reverse complement.
GGACCAGAACAGTCAAACTGGACTGAAGTTGTCGCGACGGTGATTTTACACTCCTTGGACTTCAAAAGCCTGACTTAAATGAGCTGTTCAGAGGTTGAGCTGCGGTGGAAACACAAACCTCACTGATCCGCTGGCGATTTTTATACCAGGTAAAACAAGAAAAAAAAAGGAAACGTTCCCACAAACGTAGGAAACGTGGGAAATTAGATGTTACAGCATTTTCTTTGGTCATGTCTTCCAGATGAGAGCTAAGACTTTCGGGGGGAGGGGGGGGTCAAACCCTGACATGGATCTCGATGTCTGAGTCGACCAGTGAAGCGGCGGCGATGCTGAGCGTGTGCGCCCGGGTTTTTCTCACCACAGACTTTTTAATAGATACTCCCACCGGGAGGAATCTGACAAGCTGTCAAAACACCTCTGTTGTTACCGGACATTGCTGCACATTCTTAAAAAGTCTGCAGACACATTTTTCGGTGATCTCCCCACCATCCCCCCACCCCCCACCCCCACCCTTTTCCCAGCCGCAAATACATTTCTCGAGTGCGGGAAGTTGGACGTGTCTCCAGGAAAATTAGCTTCTCATTTTTCATTGTGCCGCATTGTCAAAACTGTATGTTTGATGTCTTCCCTTATTGAGCTCCCAAATCTTCCTCTGTCAGCCCGGCTTAGTGTTTTCAGAGCGCGCCGACGCTTTTGTTTCCTGTGTGCTCGCCGCCTATTGAACGGGGAGATAATTACTCAGTGGAAGCAGGGACTGTGACTGTGTTCCTCATGTGATCCAACACTCGGGTCTGAATAATGTATATGCAGCCTGATGGATCATCTCCCCCTTTGTCTTTGCGTTGTCTGAGTGTCGCCGGCGCGTCTGTGTCACGGGCGGCGCTGCATAATCATGAGCGACGCGGGCGCAACTTTTTTTTTTTTGCTGTGCCAAGACACAAAGACACAGACACTTCAGACAAGTCACCCCCCCACACCCCCATCACCCCTCCTCAGCCGCCAATCTCAAGGGTTGTATCGCAGCCGGCTCGGGGTGCAACTTCAGCCGTGTGGACCTCCTGGTCGGTGCCATGGGACGGGGCCAAACTACTGCAGCTGACCAGAAACTGGTCAGATGGACCAGAGTCGAACACCCTGGGCTGGATAGAAGACCACAGCAGTGACCACACGCCACCATGTGAGATGGGGCAACATGAGAAGACCCAACTTCACAGCGTCTGTGGTCCCTCACTAGGTTTCCTCCTTTTATATAACTTTCTTTTTCCCCAAAGTTGAAGGTTTTTTTTCCCCTCCAATCCACCAAAACAAAACCAGCTTTGTTTCCAATTACTGTGACTTGTTGGAGAATCTGCCAGTTTTTTACTGACTCAATATCTGTTTTTTTCCAAACCTGTTATATTTTCTCAACAGTTTTTTTTAGTTAGTTTTTGTGACAACAATTTTATATAAGAATCCTCCAGTTTGCCTTCGAGTTACTCCTGACAGTTTAAGAACTCCAAGACTTTTTTCAAACCATGTTGTCGCATTCACTCGTTCACACATCACTGTTAGATATTTGGGGATTCAGTGCTTCGAACTCTTTGACACACAGACAGAGGGAGAAATTCCTTCAATGGACAGTAAACCATTAAAAATCCTCACTTTTGTATGAGGGGAATTTTCTTTCCTCGCTCTGTTACCACAGAAATACTCTCAGTGTTTGTTGAAAGAAGCCATCCGATTTTTTTGTGTCCTGAAAATTTACGCTTTTACGTATTTGACAGTCATTTCTCCAATATTAGAGTCATATATAATCGTACATTACATGCATTAAAAAAGAAAAAACGATTGTTCTGCATGTTCTGTTCACAGAGGTCACACATGTTACTGAAGCGTAATTAGCCGAGATCCAACAAACGGACTGGTTAATCTACTGACTGCGCCTCGCCCTGGTTGAACGTCCCACTGTGGCACACAGATGATCAACTCTATGTGTAACGGTTCTTTGACCACATGGGGGAGGGAGAGAGAGAGAGAGAGAGAGAGAAAGAGCGGGGTAGGTGGAGGGGAGCTGGCGGCTGATTGGCTGAAGCCCCTTTGTCAGCCAGCCAGGAGCCTGTCGAAACAGCGACGCGCAGCACAGATGGCTGTTTTACCAGCAGGTGAGCGGACTTCAAACAAAGCGGGGCGGTGTCAGTTAGGGTCTGGATGTTTAAAACATCAGCGCCTGGCGTCGGGCTACAAGGTCATTCCAGATGCACTCATTACCGATTCTCTTTGCGAAGTCAGTTTTCCAGGCGAACACGATCGCGGCTGATGCTCGCGTTTGCACAGCACACACGCAACAGACATGCCGCGTGGAAACGGAGACAGTAAACACAACTATGAATAACTCATAGAAAAAAAAAAGTACAGGAGGTAAACATTTATGGAGAGCGTTGGAGACCATTTAGAATGATGGCTTTTTTTTCCTCCTGCAACCAAGCACCTGACTGTTAAAAGAAGCAGTTATATTAACACTGTGACCTGTATAACAGACCTTCACCTCTAGCAGAGCTTAGTGACAAAATTAATTGAACTGAAAGCTTCTAGAGGCATTTAATCTAATCTCAACAATATGGAGAAAGTAAAGAACAGAAATGTGAGTGTTGCTAGTTCGAGGTGAGGCGGTAGCATCGAAATGGTCGCGTTTTAAAAGGTGCAATCACGGCTTTTCACTTGAAATCTTAAGAGACGTCAATGTCTGCCCTCAAATTGGCAAATACACAATCTGATGTCATTAAACCAGGTCTCTACTGTTGTTTTTATTTTTCCAATAGACATGAGATAGTAGGATCTAGTAGCCTCTTCATAAAGACACAAATAAACTTCATGTTGACTTCTAACATTGGTGTTATTTTCCATGGGCAGGGAATCATTTTTCCGGGTCCCCGTAACCCCCTTTCGGGTTTCACGGCCATGCGTGCCGATAGCAGTTTGGTCGAGGACGGGCTTTTCTGCGAAGGAACAATTGCACTTGGCCGAGGAAGACAGATGAGGTAATTACAATGACCTCACGGCAAATGTTATGATAGTCCAACCTGTTATCGAGCTGGATCCAATCAGCACGTCTTTCTTTCAGCATAAATGGAGTTTTTACCGAGGTGATTGCAGCAGCCTCTTTGTGTCCATTGTCGGGCGGCTGAAATTATTCACAGTCCCGAGATATAATTTCCCCCTTTTTCTGATTTTCAAATTCAAATAGGAATATTTCACAGTAATGCCACATCAGAGCTGCCACGAATCGGAGTGTTTTGAGACCACTGGCTGCTGTAGGTTCCGACCATTCACAAAATATTCCACAGTGGGGCCTGAGGTAGGATTCATTGTATATCCAACTTACAAAATGTGTCTGAGGACTGGAGGATGGGGTTAAGGGCAGGACTTTGACCTAAGTGTCACCAGTCCCACCCATCCTTCATGCAGATCTGACACTGGCTGAAGGCAGCACACATCCTGCAGACGAGCCTTTACATCCTCTGATGTACAGTTTACTGCAATCTGTCGATGATTACAGTCCAGTTTGCTTATTTGTCACTGGAAACTAGTGAGAAGGTCCTAGAAGGCGAATGACAGTGGTCGATAAGAGAGAGCAATGAAACAAGTTGGAGGAATCACAGTTCGCAGCAGGCAGTTCCTCTTAAGTTAAAGTTTATCTGGTACTACGAATGCACCACCGGTGCTGTGAATCAAATCTGAGGTAGTGGTACTGAAAGTCAAAGGCGTTGGCTTCATAATGAGTGCTTAGTTCAGACGTAATGAGGCTTGTCTCCAGTAAACAACAGCTCAGACATACAGTGACCGAGCTGCTCTTCACAACAAGCGTCTTCACAGACAAAAGTCTGCAAGTAACTGTATCTGAGGGACTAATGTAATGATGCCGTTTAGTTATAAACACACTGCTCCCTAAAGAAATGGTGCCATCATAATGCGTTATTAACAACACTGGTTTTACCATAAATGAGAGACGGAGAGACAGTTCATCACTCAGGTGGAAAATACTCATGATGAGGGAGTCAAATTTGAATATTTGGCCTATAAAATTTAAATAACTCTTTTCCTTTCCTCGCATGGATGAAATGTCTCTCTCTGAAAATCTCCTTCAAAAATAGGTACAAGATGGAGCACAGCCGGGCCGCACAAACTCCAAATAAACCCACCATTGTTTTAGCAGTCATCAAGTGAGCTAATATTAAAAACGTAACTCACACTCTGACTAGTGATTGCTTCATTAAGACTTCAACCTTGGCTCAGAAATGAGACCTTGGGACAAGAAAAGGCACGGACAGACATCAGGGAAGGGTGGGTGTGTGTGTGTGTGTGTGTGTGTGTGTGTGTGTTTGTGTGTGTGTGTGTGGGTGTGTGTGTGTGTGTGTGTGTGTGTGTGTGTGTGTGTGTGTGTGTGTGTGTGTGTGTGT